>JAAGKR010007358.1:0-37236 GCA_011419295.1 Clarias macrocephalus | reverse complement strand
CGTCTCTTCTGCTTGTTGCCTGTCCTTAGCAGTGGTTTCCTAGCAGATCTTCTACCATGAAGGCCTGATTCACACAGTCTCCTCTTAACAGTTGTTCTAGAGACGTGTCTGCTGCTAGAACTCTGTGTGGCATTGACCTGCTCTCTGATCTGAGCTGCTGTTAACCTGCGATTTCTGAGGCTGGTGACTCGGATGAACTTATCCTCCGCAGCAGAGGCGACTCTGGTCTTCCTTTCCTGGGCCGGTCCGCATGTGAGCCAGTTTCTTTGTAGCGCTTGATGGTTTTCGTGACTGCACTTGGGGACACTTTCAAAGTTTTCCCAATTTTTCGGACTGACTGAACTTCATTTCTTAAAGTAATGATGCCACTCGTTTTTTTTCTTCACTTAGCTGCTTTTTTCTTGCCATAATACAAATTCAACCTCTTTGAATGAGAAGGTGTGTCCAAACTTTTGCTCTGTACTGTATACAGTAGTAGGGTCCAGGTTCGATTCCTCGATTCCCGTCCGGGGTCTGTGTGTGTGTGTGTGTGTGTGTGTGTGTGGAGGAAGATTTGAAGCTTGCATGTTCTCCTCATACTTGCTGGGTTTTCCTCCGGGTACTCCGGTTTCCTCCGACAAAGCTGTGCTGATTAGTCTTATCCCAAGGTGAAGCTGTACCCGACTTGTTACCATGGATGTAAAAATGTGAATAAATGCCGTCCGTGGTCAGGATCAGGACTACAGAGCTTCCTGGATGGAGTGATGGAGTGAGACTAGAGGCTGCAGTGTGAACGCATCCGTTGATGATTCTACTTATTTCGCGTTAAGCCCCGCCCCCGGTCGGTTCCTATTGGCTGTCGGAGCGGGTCGTCCCGCAGGAGCGCGGCAGTCGGTAAAAGTCGCGCGGTCTCCGCGGACTGTAGAGAGGAACGCGGCGGTGCGCGCCGGTGGGAGTGTCCTGCCCGGTCTCTCTCTCTCTCTCTCTCTCTCTCTCACACACACACACACACACTCAGTGCTCACACTTTACTCAGTGTTTCTGCACACACACACAAAAAAAAAGAAAAGAAAAGAAAAAACACCCAGGAGCTGCAGCTTCAGCACTAAAATCTCTGCCGCAGAATTTTTTGAAGCACATTTGATTTCTCCGCTGAGGATGCGCGCGCGCACCGCGATGCGATCCAGCAGCAGCAGCAGCAGCGCACCTCCTCCTCTTCCTCCTCTTCCTCTCTTCTCCTCCTAGTGTAGAGTCAATGTGGGCTGATGTGAGGAGTGCTCGCTCTCCATGGCGTCTCAGCAACAGTCCCGGATCCAGGCTTACCTGGAGAGGAATAAGATCGGACCCCTGTTTGAGGTGAGCAGATTTATCTCCAGCATGCAATTAAAGACCTGCACCATCTCTCTCTCTCTCTGTCTCTCTCTCACACACACACACACACACACAGTCTCAGGATGGATGGGCACGATCACATAGCACATTATTTAAATAAAGCACGGGACAGAAAGTCCTGAAACTGTCCTCTACTCCAGAAATTGTTCTTATGTGATGAATTACAGATCAATCTTCAGAATTTTTTTTTAAATACATGTGATTTATGTGCGTAATACGGGAGTGCATGTGGATTTGCATTGCATGTCTAGATGCATTTCCCCATGATGTGCCCAGCTGTTCATTGCACATGTGAGCACAAACAGAGACACACAGAAAAGTAAAAAAGAAAAAAAAAAGAAACAAACTTGTGACTGAAAAAGAAATAAATATGGTAATAAAACTGAAGGTGAATAAATAATAATAATAATAATAATAATACTACTAATTACAATTAATAATAATTACATCTTAAAATAAATGGGGGTAAAAATAAAAATAAAAAGTAAAAAACTACAATGTAAAGATTTTTTTTAATGCATGTGATTTGTGGTGCTAAATAAATGTAAAAAATGTTTTAATGAGAAAAATTACATGTTAAATATAAACCTGTGTGTGAACATGTAACTTGTGAAAAGTAAATTGAACATGATGTAAAAATTACATGCAAAAAAAATTTATGATTCACGTGGAATCATTCAAATGTAAAAAAAACTTAAATTCATTAATGAAATAGAAAAAATGGCGCATAAAATTTATATAACAAATTATATAAATAAAACAATAAAATATGACGCTGCGATTTAAATAGGAATATGAAAATTATACAATACAAATTATTATGTAAAATAAAATGAACCAAGGACAAATTAGTAGGGCAAAGTATTGTGAGAATAAATAAAAAATAAAAAAACACACATGAATAATTTGAATTTATATAACCAATAAAACAATTTACGTGTTTTACATCACAATTTAAGCAAAATGTAAATTTTAAAAACCGTCTTTCCATTATGGCACAAGGCGGGGTACACCCTGGATGAAGTGCTGGGCGTAAGCACACACACTTACACACTACCTTCAATTCATAAACACCAACATGCAACAACACATGTCCTTGGTCTGTGGGAGGAAACCAGAGTACCTGGAGGAAACCCACCAAGCTCCAAGTGTGCAAGCTCCACACACACACACACACACACACACACACACACACACACACACACACACACACACACACACACACACACACAGACAGATTGGAGGCCAGAAGAACAACACGTGTTAAAATGTCCTTTTCAGTTGAGTATATTTGTTGAATGTTGTAATGTAATTGCATATATTGCAATACAACTATATGCATATACTGCTATAAAAACTGTAGGTCATCTTTAGAGATAAGTGAAGATCATGTCTAATAATATGGAATAACCGTTTGGGTTAAAGGAGAAGAGTTTTTGTTGTCATAATCTTCTGCAGAATTTACTCTTTCACTTCACCATCCTGCTCTGGCGCTACTTTATCCCGCTGTAGTCTGCACATCTGGCACTGTCCCAGCGGTGTCCACATGAGACAAAGTGCTGATGTATCAGCGCTGCCGAAGCAGAGACCCAGTGCACATGGATGGAATATGAAAGAGCAGAGAGGCTGAAATCAGAGCAGTGGTCATGGTGGTGCTGATGATGTAGCACCATGGACAGCGCCAAAAACCTCTTTAAAGGAGCAGTCCAGTGGTTTACAGCTGGATCTGTCCTTCTGTATTGATAGCAGTTCTTACAGACAATGATGAAGAGATACTGGAAACATACCTACAGTATAAAGAAAGTCTTATAACAGCAAATCTAGCAATGTGAAACAAACTGGTGTCTTACAAAATGAAGATAGTGAATCACTGATGAGTTTCTTTTACCACCCAGAAGTGATGGTTTTTCAGTTACACCATGCCAAAATATGTTTTTTATAACACTTTATACAAATTGTTATCCATTTAATAGTACTGTTTACTGCTGTGGAAGATCTGTGAAGCAGCTCAGTTCTTATAATGACTTACTCTCATTGAAGATAAGACAAGTTAGCCATGCCTTCCTGAGCTGACCCTGCTTTTGCCTGAGGGGATTTTTCGAGAGTTCTTCATGTGTCTCTGTGGGTTGCCTCTGGGTCTCCGGGCTGTGCTGAATAGGTGTGAATGTGTGTGCATGGTGCCCTGCAGTTCATGGTGAATTCTCCCACCCAGTGTTCCTGAGATAGACTGGGGGTGACCTTGAGAACATGCATAAAGCATTTACTTAAGATAAACAAATGCATGCATGAATTACCCCCAGTCCTATTCACTGTTTACCCTTATCTTACACGAACCATTTATGTTGCACAACGTCATTAAATGTAGATTTTAACAATTATTACATTATTGTTTCATACACATTTCAAGTTGAGACATTATCTGAAATTAAAAACAAATTGGGAAAACCAATATATATATTTTGGCATTAACTAATTGCCAACTATTTAATGCTCTACTGAGTTATACTGTATAGTGGTACTGTATAATGGCAGTCATAAATGAATATCATAAAACAAGCTGTATATCACAAACTTGCAAAAGTACATACATTGTCTCATACAGTACTGTGCAAAAGACTTGAGCCACACTTTAATGAAAGAAATAGGAACAAATATGTTACTGTGACACGCTGCAAAGCGACTTAAGATACAATTTTAAAATTGGTTGTTTATGCAATAACCTCAGCAACAACCTCATTTCCCCTCTTCCACCCACTCAGCATTGGCATCACCAGTATACTAATCACCGGCCTGATCATCTGTCATCATCTGCGCCTGTTTCTCACTGGTTCATTCATTAAGTTAGATCTTTTTTATGCTTGAATGATTTATGTATCATTGTGTTGCTTAATGAAAAAAAAACATGAAAATGAAAACCAAAACCTGGTCAAAAATAAGAGCAAAAACTTTCCCTCAAGACTACCTTAAAAGTACAAGAAGAGTCTGGCTCTTTTGAAGAACAATATGAAGAAATAAGGAGGGTTCAAGACTTTTGCACAGTACTGTATACCTGAGAAGGAGATGTTAAAAGTGGGCATTTTAGCTGTTTTGGAGCTCTGCTGTAAGCACAGTGATGGGAATAAAAAAGCTATAAATTCTAGTCTGATAGATATACGTTGTCTCATACAATATGTATTAAAATATTAATGCGGTGGAGGATTCGTTTCACAATCTAAGAGAGAAAAAAAAACCCGGCTCCGCAAAGGGGTGTTCAAGGGCAGTTCATTTAAAGCTACACTGAAGCGGCATGTTGAAGCGAAAGAACCCAAAATCTGAGCTGTATTTCAGCTGGAACATTGGCAGAAACGTTTTGTAGACCTTATATCAACTCGCTCAAAAATGAGTACTGTATAATTGATGAGCTTTTAATCAGCAATATGATGTCACTTGAGTGCAAGGTGGTCACATGACTCTGTAGCGTACTGTAGAAAGTAGAATTTAAACATGCTTCAGTAAACACTATGAAGGAAAAGTATGTTGTTTCGAACACAGTATTTGTCCTGCTGATGGGTCTGTACTGTAGTATGCGGTGATTTTTCGCTTTGAACATCGCCGCACGATGGGGAACATTTTCCCTACGATTACATCAGACCGTTCATCAAAGCTGACGATGCCGAGGGCTTTAAGGACTGAGACGGTGATCTCGGGAATAACCCATTTTGTAAAACGTTAAAGTTAGATAGATAGACTGTCTCTGATATCATCCAGCCACTGTGGCACTGTGTGAAAGATGGAGAAATGTTAAAAAGAGACAGAACGTTTTTCTTTTTCATTACAGCGCTCCGGCTGCCCTTTCGCAGCTCGGATATTGCCGATCTAAGTTATTGCCGTCTCGTCGTAGAATATTGTTGTGACCATTTCCATGCATTATTGACATTTAATTCTGCCAGCACAAAGCAAGTTTTTTTTTCTCTCATTTCTTTCATCCAGCTGTATTAAAAGTTGACGTAATCATGTATGTATTTCCTATATTGAGGTGGAGGATGCAAGTGCAGGCTGCTAAAACGTCATTAATGATAAAAACAACTGTTTATGATATACCTGATGATAATCAACATGGAGTGTGTACGGTATATCACAGTGAGTGTGCTGTTCTAAGGTCTTAGGCACATGAAAATAAATGCCTTACACATTCCTTTGTGCAGTTTTATAAGAAAATTACCCACTAAGTTTGTACTGACTCAGTAATAAAGTCAAACAAAGTTTGTACTATAAAACACAAGGTGCCAGTACTGTACTCTGCCTCTGTGACCAAACGGTTGAGTCTAGCTGTTCGGAGTTAGCGTTTAGATGAGTGTGACTATGTGAGTTGGGGGTTCGAGTCTATGGCGGCCATGTCTGTTGGACGTGATGCACGCTGGGAGATGGAGTCTAAAACCAGGATGGGTGTAATGGTTCATTCCAGTCATGATCCGATTCGATTCTGGCTTTAAGAACTGAAGTCTCGGAACGGTTTGAGCAAAATATGAATGAATGAAAAAGTTGTGAATGCATGACTGACGTACTGTATGCCTGTAAAAAAAACAAAATCAGTAGGAAATTATTATGACCAAAGGTCATAATACTGTAAAGTAAAGAAACTGAAAAACTTTAATAGAGCCCAGACTAGTAAGTCCACCTTTGCACAAATACTTGTTGTCGGATCATAAACACAACTACAATATGTACATTATTTGGCCAGAGGAATCACATCCTATCTCACACTGTATGTTGCTCTTCCTTTAACTTTTGCCACAAAGTCAGAAGCACACGATTGTTTAGGACGTCTTTGTACGCTGTAGCGTTACAGCTCCCCTGTGCACAAAGACATCCCCAGGTAGACACAGTATATATCAAGGATAAAGCAGAAGAACTTGAGAATCCCGCACCGAGCCTTGACCTCAACCCCACTCAGGATGAATCTGGAATAACCCCATTACTGCATGCCAGGCCTCCTTGCCCGACATCAGTGCACGAATGACCTCATTAATTCTCCTGTGTACTCATCAAGTGGAAAGACTTTCAGACATCTTGACAGGCATGTGATGCTTCGTTGCCTTTGAAGTGTATCTCAAATCCACAGGTACTTGTAAACCATTCGGAACACTGATTTTAGACACCAGACAAAGGCATCAAACCATCACGTCTCAGATCAGGCTCGTGTAAGGATATAAGGGGCTTATTTCGTGAAAATAATAAACTGGATTTTTGAAGCCTGTTTAGCGATGTGTAAGCTAGAAGTTTTAAAATCGTCTCTAAATGCCTGGTCCTTCGGTTTCTTAATAGCTACAGTACAGATTGAAAATTACCAGACACATTTCGGAGACCTCTGAGACTTGTTAAAAAGGAGTCCACGTCTGAGCTTTAATTGATAATGCCTCCTTTGGGGGTTTATTTCCTTTTTGATGGATGGGTAAGAAAGGGGTTGCCAGATTGGGTAGATAATTACTGACAGTAATTATGTAGTGAGAATTCGATATTCGTACAAAGCCATCCGTACCGGCACGTTTAACCGAGCTGCATTTTACATACAGTACGTACGTTAGTGCATTCGATATGACAGAACATGATTCTTACTAATGATTTCAGATCGTATAATTAAGCTGTATTGTAATTTCCATCTTGACGACTGACGAGTCCTTGCGATTATCTCGAAGCCTGTTATTTTCTCAAGAAAAGTCAATACAGAGTCGACAGCTTCGGATACGGGTTACAGAATTCACACACACATATATACAGTAGTACTCATGAAGAGATGTCAAGTATCAGTCAGCATCATGCTCTTGGATTAAAAAGGAAAAGAAGTATGTACAGTATTTCAGTAAAATTTAGTAATCAATGAAATGGTATAACAAGATCAATTCTAAAGTCATAATTGCAAAAGGAAATGACTCATATGGTTTTTTCAGTATAGGTGTTGGAAGACGTCACATGATGCACAACTGGTGTTACTGTATTCAGAGGGGGGTTAATTAGTGCAGCTGGAGATTCGACCAACCTGGTGGTAATTTATAGTTTTAAGTCAAACCCTGTCATGGCTTTGACATACAGTACAGAGAATACTTTCTACCTTGATGGGGTTCAAGCACTAGTGAAAGTCTGAGATAAGTGCATTAGTGCAGCAGGGGATTATATAGAGAAATCAAAAATCTAAAGTCCCGGTTTGACCTGAACAGCCCTTAAAAGTTAAACCCAAAGATATTTTCATTGCCACTTCATGTACGCTGGATATAGGGAGATAAAATCCATTCATCCAGTTGTTGTGGAACATCTGTGAAACTAGTTAAACTCAGTTTTACATTTTATTTGCAGCTGTACTACTGTATACTCTTACTGTAATATAAAAATGTAGGCTGGAAATTGACAAAAGCTGGAAAAGTTACAAAAAAAATAAAAAATACAAATATATAAATGGCATTCCCAAAATTGGCCGTAGTGTGTGAATGAGTGTGTGTGTGTGTGTGTGTGCCCTGCGATGGATTGGCACCCAGTCCAGGGTGTACAGTAACCCGCCTTGTGCCCTAAGCCTCCTGGATATATATTGTATATTACATATTTATATATTTCTTTACAAAAATGATGTACAAAACAAAATTGTAACCTGTGAGGTATAAAAAATATTATAATATATGAAAGTTAAAAAACATGGTGTGTGGGTATGAGGGCAGCTGGATGATTGAAACATGAAGTATGAAGTTGAATTGAATTGAAGGAGTGTCAGCAGCAGTGTTATTGTCCATGTTCCAAAGTAAAAGTTCGTCCTCAGCTGTAGTCCTCTGTTACTGTGCGATCAGGAATAACTTTGATAATATGCAGTGGAGCGGCACGGCGGTGGAGCGGTTATCACCGTCACCTTGGACCTCCAGGGTCAGGGTTCGATTCCCGTCTCTGTGTGGAGTTTGTATGATCTCCCTGTGCTTGGTGGGTTTCCTCCCACAGTCCAAAGACCTACAGATTAGGCTAATTGGTGTTCCCAAATTGTGTGAATGAGTGTTCGTGCCTTGTGATGGATTGGCACCCTGTCCAGGGTGTACCCTAAGTCTCCTGGTATATGCCGTGGGAGCGACTGTATATGACATTGGTATAACAGTAAAAGTGTTTTTAAAAAAAGAAAGCAGAAATGATCAAAAACTGAAATATACGGTTGAAATGCCCTGACCGGGATTGTTGTTTTAAGGCTGTTTTTGCAACATTGTGTTGGCATCATTTATTTAATGCTATCCCTAGGCCATTTCATCAAAGTCATTCAAACTTTCAAAAGCAGTCTAGTGCAGTTTTGGAGGAACGGCGTTGCAATATATTACGAAAGTCTTCGGGTTCCTGCTGGCGTTGTAAAGAGTTTTTTCAAATAGGTCAATCATTTCTGGTGCTAGATTGATCCTTCTCCTACCCACTGTACTTAAGATTTTCAATGATCTTCTGTCTTGGATGTATGTGTTGCTATGATGTTACAGTAACCAGATCAGTTGCATCTACTGTACAGAAGAAGCTGAACCATAAAGTAGGAGGATTTTTCTACTGTATGTATCCATTCCAGGATTGTTCCATACTAGTTATTGCTATCTAAGCTATCTCTCTCATGCTTTTAGAGCACGGCTGTGGGAATTCGTGATCCTTCAGCCAAAAGAACATTAGTAGGCTCAGGCTATAATTGCCAGGTGATGAGGTCTGGAGGGATTGTCGGCGTTCCAGTTCATCCCAAAAGGTGTTCAGTGGGGTTGAGGGTCAGGGATCTGTGCAGGACACTCCTACCCAATCCAACCTTCAGTCTCGGGAAAGCGTGTCTTCATGGCGCTTGCTTTGTGATGCTAGACCAGGTTTGAATCACTTAGTTCCTGTGACGGTCAGGTGTTCAGGCTGTGGCGTGTAGATCGCTTAGATCAATTTGATCGATTGCACCCAACACTCACTGACTCAGTCGGTATTCCTGTGAAATTCTGCTTTTTATTTGGCCTCGATATGTGAGAACTTCAGCTAAAGTGTTTGTGTTGTGAAAAATGAGTGAAATAAAATTTTCTTAAAAATGAGAACTGAGATTCCTTTTTTTTTTTTTTTTTTTTTCACTCCGTAGTCAAAATTCATCGATTGGCTGCTTGGAGGATAATTTATACGAGTCAATAAGACAGCGCTCAGAGTAAGTGGCTGCAAGCCAACTACTTACTCATGAGACAAGTCCTGTGATTAATGATAGCACATATGTCTACAGTATGTGTGTGTGTTTGTGGTGTGTAAAAGAGATCAACTGTTCGGAGATTAGGGGTAACAGCAGAATGGAATTTGAGTAAGAATGTGGGGCGAACACGGGCGATTCCAGCTGATGTAAGACTACTGGAGCACTCAGACCTCTTCAGAAGAGTGCAGTGTTTAATAAATCAGCTTTACTGGGAATTAAAGCAAAGTGGATCAGATCAGACTGTTGCGTAAGGGTTTGAGGATGGAATACGGTGTACAGTATATACAGTGTTTAATGAGGTTGAACACAACTAATCATAAAGTCATGTACTGTACAAACTCTGATAGGTGACGTTGGAGCAGGAACGAGGAAAAAGCAGGAGGTTCTCATGCGCCGTGAATATGAAGTATGAAAAACTATTAAAAGTGTTTAAAAAACACTGAAATGCTGTAACATGTGGTTAATGGTTTGAAGGTCAATGCACAAATAGCAGAACAATAGTCTTGAACATTAAAAAAAAAAAAAAAAATCTCTCAATTTCGAACACCTGTAATGTCACTAGGCGTGTCTCGAAGGAACGCAGTTACGCCCAATCGTCCTCAGGTGGCCAAATTCCTATGTAACACACTACCATGCAAATGTGCTTAAGTAAAAGTACAGTACAGATGTTTTCTGTACTTTTAAGTGGAATAAAAGTAAAAAGTATCCGCTAATAAAACTACTCAAGTCAAGTCAAGTACAGATATGGGGAATATGCACTAGAGGTACCATAATGGAGTAAATGTACTCAGTTACCTCTCACCATGTACTGTATGATGAGGAGTAGTTGATATCGCTGCTCCAGCGGTTTGGTGATATATTTAAGGTGCGAATATATAAAGGTGCGATTTTATGTTAATCTACCATTTAGTAAACCAGAAAAATTGTTAATAAGAAGATGATCAGCACCAGTGATTTGGCCATTTAGGCTGTATGACCCACAAAATGGGTGTGGTTATAAAACTAGACTGGAAAAACTACCCAATTTAAGCGTTGATGAAACAGCTGTTTAAAAGAGAAAAGAAATTCAATCTGAATACTATGAGAAGCTTAATAAGGCTAATGAAAACATACCCAGCAAAAAATAAATAAAAATAAAAAAATCTCTTACCAAGTCAAATATTCTTGAATGTATGGAGACGGTATGAATTCATAAAATTACATTGCAACAAACCAAATCTAAGATGATTAGGCTAATTTCTAACCAAATGTTGCTAAAATTCAGAGCAAAAAACGTCTTATTCTATTCATCGATAACTCGATTGCTTCTTTCAGCAAATAAATTCCCCTAAAATAGCAAAATTCACAAGCAAGTAGAACAAGAGCTTGTTTTTTCATTTGCGATTTTAGTACCAATTTACTAGAATAAAGCTTAATACTCTTATATTATTATTATTATTATTATTATTATTATTATTTTTGCAAACTTATTTTAAAGAACTGATAAAAGGTTTGGTTAGATTCAAGAATAGTTGACTTGCTAAGATGCTAAGAGTTTGTATGGTGTAACAACAGGCCCCGTTCCAATTTAACTCCTGCATCGTCTCTAAATCAGTAGCTATAAGACCAGTAAATCATTTGTATTCAAGATTTATTGTGTTGATTTTTGCTGAACATTTATTTCATGATGATGCTCCCTGAGATGAAAAAGTTCCGGTGATACCAACAGAGGCTCATCGTGGACCAGGACTAGTCTGACGCCCCTGCTGGTTGCCTGATAAATACAAACTAATACGAACTGATAAAACCGCCTTCCATGTTTTTGACTTTGTATACTGTGGCACAACAACTCGCAGACAGATTGCCAGACAAAATGGCGGCTGGGCTTAAATCCCTTTGCGTGTGTTTGCTGGAGGAAACACTTCGGAACTTTGGCATTAAAAAGGTCAAGAGAACTTAATTACCCTGTCGACTTGGGTTGGAAGTACAGCCTGACTCGTTTCTTTGTTTTGCAAAGCTAAGCCAGGCAACTGTTAGCACAATGTAGAATGTTTGGTTTCAACTCAACTCAACTCAAACCGGGACTTGTGATCAAACCGATTGACATCTACAGAAGACCATGACAGACCAAGCATGGTGGCACTGTGACGCGACTCTTAGCCACGTTGAACATCTGAACGGTGCAAACGTTTTAAAGAAGGTCGACTGTAACTAAAGTGGTTCAGCGAGCGGCGCGGGCAACCTTAGCAAACGCCGAGTCTCTGTAGGGATTGGATTAATTACCAAGCTGGAGCTACATAACACAGCCTGAGGGCAGACAGGCGGCTGATACAGGCAGCGGCGATTATAATAAGTTTGTTCTCTCCATCTTTTCTGTATTTAAAGGAGAATTATGGAGACCTGAACTCTAATTAACTTATAGATGACCTACAGGCTTCTGCGAAGCTGCCAAAGGTTTCTCCCTGAGGCTCGCTTAGTTTGTCAGTCTTACCCGGTAAACACTCATGTCCTAGGGCAGGGATGTCAGATTCACCTCTGATAACAAGGCACAATTCGAGTGGGACTGACTGGACTGAAACAAACGACACCCGCAGCCTTTGATTTGATTTGAAATAACCATGTCTGTGTGTGTGGCGTCCTGTTATAACCTGGTGTCTGATTCAAAGTGTATTCTCGTCATGGCTGGCGATTCCTTGATAGACGCATCCCCCCTGACCCTGACCCAGACCAGGATAAAGCATTTAAGATGCATGAAGATGGATGTAGTGATCTCACATTGCGACATGAATCCAAATAGGACCGAAAAGAATTCTGGTGATTAAATGCTTGAGCATTTTTGTCATTAGGTTTAAACTGTTAAACGGCATTTTTCTGTCTAAACATTCCCGTGTGTGTGTGAGTCAGTGGAACTCATTCTTGCAGCACTTGTATCACTGTCAGCTTCTTTATCAGCTCGGTGCTTGGACCACGTCCTATCTCGCTTACACGTCGTTGTGGATAAAAGCGCCTGTTACATAAATAAGTGTAAGCGTCTCCGACTTGAAGGACGACCCGTTTCTCCTTGCTTACTGCAGATAACGTCGTCCTCCAAGGCCGGGAGTCCTTGGGAGCTGCAGTCTCGCAGAGTCGATATCCTTGAAAGCTCGGTCGCACTTGGCAGGGCTTCAGCTCGTCTATTAGCCAGACTGAGCCAGAGCTCCTTGCTCCTCTATCTGCCTCCACAGTGTCTGTCGCTGGTAGTCCTGCTCATGACGAAAGCCGAGGAAATCGCGTTAAGTCTGGTCTCGTGTTTGGACGCCGATATAAACATTCACATGTGCGCATTTGTACTGTATTACTCGACACTCACTTTCATTAAACGTCTGTTTTTACCCGCCTGCCCGATATGAAATATTGTCGCACATTTATTTATCCATCTGTGCTGCGCTCGTCCCCCATTCGAGACGAGACTCGCATATCTTCTTCGGAAAAATTCCCCGAATGCGATCGACGCCATGTTTTTCTGTTTACCCCTAAAGCAATTACACACTCAAGACTCTAGAGTACTTAAACACAGCTGATCTCGTTCCACTTCCTGCAGAAATCCAAACATTATAGCGACAATCCACCCACCCCCCCCCACAAACCCCCTCCCACCCCAATGTCTAGTTAGCCAAAGCAGCTCATCGAGCCTGAAAAAACAACGTGATTAATTGTGTAGCGTGTGGTTTAGTTTCGCTGAGGAGGCGAAAGCTCGAAAGCTGACCAACTGTTTTTCATACAGAATGATCATGGATGGAAAAAAATGTAATGATGGCATGATTTAAAAGAAAGATATACACGATCACCCATCAACATCACCTCCAGGTGAAATGATCACCAGCTATAGAGGTGACAGGTTCATGGGCACCCAAGACTCCTTTCTGCCTGTAGGGAATAAAAGCCATTCCATCCAGCCGGATCTCACAGAAGAGCCAGTTGAAGCATGGAAAAAATGTTTGTGCTGACCATCATAGAAAGCCACCAGAATAACCAGTGCAATACAGTTTGCACATTGACCTGACCAACATACTTCCCAGATCCTAATCGGAACCCATGATATGTGTGCGCCAAAAGAAATTCCCATCAACAGAAGCCCGATCTCGCAGCCCCCAGCACCCAAACGATCCGCTGCCAACGTTCTAGTGCCAGACAGGACAGCAGGTATAGGGGTGTATATATAGAATCGAGGTTTTGCCCCGAGGATCTAGAGCTGGAGCATTCGGTCAGGGGTAGCTCTGTGGTTAAGCATTTGGCAACAGTTCAGAAGGTCCCAGGTTCAAATCCCATGACCACCAAGTTGTCCCTGTTGGGCCCTTAAGCAAGACCCTTAACCCTCAACTGCTCAGATGTACAATGAGATAAATAAATGTAAGTCGCTCTGGATAAGGGCGTCTGCCAAATGACTAAATGTAAATTTAGAGCTGCCCAGTGGAACCCAAAACCTACTGTAGGTTGATTTCTGTAACGATTTTTAATGTTTTTGCAGATCAGTTTTCAGCATGTCGAAAAGATTAGAACTGCTCACTGACTAATGAAAGAGACACCAAAGTCAACACAAAGGGTGAACTGACAATGAGATTCGATACTCAATCAACTCTAAACCAACACAACTGCAGAAAGTCAATCAATCCTAATATGTATTTTGGATTGCAGGCAGAATTTTACTAGACTCATGAGACGCCAAAAACAGAGCACAGGATCTCTGGTGTGTTCACTTGTGAACAAAATGGCCATAAAAGTTTAAACTGGTATATTTGGACAATAATTAAATCAATTATTTAGCTCTGTGTTTTTTCATGCTTGTGTAATTTTTTGTCATTTTTATATCCTCACTTGGGAGGTTAACATTTTCCGTTTTCGTATTTTTAATGTCTGAGTTTTATCTTGTATGATTCAAATGGGACCTGTTATACAAAATTCCCTTTTTAGTCATTTTTTGACATTAAAGTGGGTCTCCAGTGTGCATGTACAAACAAAAAAAGTTAAATTTTTTTGTTCTTTCTTTATTTTTGTATTTTCTGGGGTTTAAATAAGAGAATTCGATTTTTCCACTAACGTGCTCAACAGTAGCCCATTTACATAGACACTGAGAAACCACGTTTGTAGGAGGAGTGAAATATAGCTGATTTGCGGTATGAAAAAAATGCGGAAGCTGAGGGTTATTTCGGCTGGAGCAGTAACTGACACACTCTCTGTGATCTGAGCTCTGAGATCTGTGTTAACTTGTTAAAGAAATCGCAAAACATCTGACCTTTAAAAGATGTCTCCTTTGACTAATTTTTTTTGCTCTTTGATTCGTAGTCAAACAAATAAACCGAAAGAAGGAATTTTTTTTTCTTCTTTCGTATAGACTCTTCAAATGGGGAAAAAAAGACAAGAAAGATGCATTAAAATACAGTTTAAGGGGTCAATGAAGGTTCCAATGAAGCCAATGCAGGGTGACTTTACTTTTATTGCAACAACAACCACAACAACAACGACCGAGGTAAAAACTAAGAGCTTTTACATCCAGTGTCACCTTCAGCTATCAACTGACAATAAATTAAATGTCATATAAAATAAAAATAATAAAAAAAACAGTTTGAGATAAAATGAGATGACTGTATTTTTTGCAAGTGTACTTGTTCTCTTTGGGTCACAGTGGTGTTAGAAAGCACAAGTGACAACATAATTTGTTGAGTTAAGTAAATTACTGTGTTAATTTTGTATGATTTTTTAAAAACCTATAGCTCCTTAATAACGTTGCCAATTCTGCCTATAATACGTGACATAAAAAAAACTACGGGTGTCCTGTTTTATGGGCTTGTTTTTTCAATTATGGATGTCTGATAGCAAAGTCTGCAGGACAACGTTGTCCTTTACAGAATTTACGGTCTCTTTTTCTCCAAATTCATTGATTGACCTGGTCTGCACATCCTTACACTAATCAGCACAAACCCCCATGTGGACCTATCCTGCATAGAAGTCCACATCAGGATCTCGCTCCCCAGGGCCGTTGTCTACAAAGCCGTTATGTCCCGCCCAAAAATCATATCACTCATGTTTCATAGGAATGCTCCCATCAAATGGAACAAGAATGGAAAGGAAAATATAAAATGTACATTTTTTTTAGTGTATGTTTTTATAATATAGGTTTAGTAATACATTTCTATGCTGGTGACAAAAACAAGCACAACATACTGTGGCGTAATTTGTTAGTTCTGCTCCAATTTGTAGGTCTACTTCTGCCTTGTCCTTGTACACAAATTGCTTGTGCATAGTTAAAGTCTCGTATCATTACTTC
This sequence comes from Clarias macrocephalus, assembly GCA_011419295.1. NCBI lineage: Eukaryota > Metazoa > Chordata > Actinopteri > Siluriformes > Clariidae > Clarias > Clarias macrocephalus. Next base: position 21,391 of record JAAGKR010007358.1, on the reverse strand, counting down.
TCTGCTTTACCACAGAGCTTCTTAATACCACAGTAGTTTTATTTAGAATATAACATGGTGCTCGAACAACATCCAAATTGCATATTGTCCTATTTCGCAGAATGTGACACATACCTACTGTATAAAGAATTACTACAATGGCAGCAACAGAGTAAAAAAAGTCCTTCTCTTGTCTATAAAATTTTCCAAAAAGCCCTCGAACACATTTATACCTCTCACTTCAGCTGTGTTGTTACACCGGAGCACTCGTGGGACACAGCTCGATTGTCTCGGCGCATGCGATTGTCTCGTCTGATGACAGACATCTGATGGCTTTGTATCCTGCTTTGCTCAGAACTGTCATTTACAAAATAAGTTTTAAAAGGTTAAAATTAAACATTTTGTTGTAAAAAAAAAAAAAAAAATTCTGTTTCAGAAAAAAATAATTAGCCAAAATAAGTAAAGAAAATCTGAAAATGGTGTTTATCTCATTCTGCTGTAAAACTGTATTTCAGTAGTGGTGTTTCTGTAGCCATACAACCTACCTACCTCTAATTTTGTTATTGTAAAACAATGTTTTTTTTTTTTTTATGAAGAAGTACTTACAGTTAGGGTACAGCAAGAGTGCTGATTCCATAACTTTCAAGTGAATGCTAGAACTTTAACCGCCTTTTAGTTCTCACATTTACAGAATGCCTACAGTCATTACTGTATAGTGGGATTTTTTTCAAGTTAAAATATGCTTGTTTTTGTTTCTTTAAGTGTGAATGTTATGCTTTTTCATTTTCAATTTCCCTTTATGTTCTTTTTTTTTTTTGTTTGTTATTTTTGTTGTACTGTTTTAGGAAATGATGACCAAACTGATAACTGAGACTCCAGACCATCCGATTCCATTTTTAATCGGACACTTACAGACCAAACAGGAAAGTCCGGGCCGGCTTCACAGAACCCTGTCCGGATCTGCAGCTCTGTGGGCTGAAAGCGACTGTTCAGGTGCGAGGCGGAAAATCTATCGCGGCCCTTCCCCCCTGCCTGTCACTTTCTGTTACTCGCGTGTCGGACGATTCTTTTCGGTCTCTCAAAGAGCGATTTTTTTTTTCATCTCCACAGACAACAAAAGCAATCGACGGGATTTCAGGAGTTACGACAGAGCCTGGCAGATTCACCCCAAGAAGCCCAAGAAGTCCAAGAGTGACCTAGCAGTGTCCAACATTTCTCCCCCTTCTCCTGAGTCCAAGTCACGTAAGTCAATTCCTTATGATAAAATCAGCAGCGGCGTTGTCTAAGCGACCAAAATTCATATAAAGCGACCTGAGATCCACTCGTGTTTAATTAAAGGTCAGGATTACCATAAACTTGTAGGCTTGTCCTACATAAGTAGAAAACGAGGCGACTCGGAGACGTACAGTACAGCAGTTCTGAGTGCTCAGCTGCCATATTGGACAAGAGCGAAGGCTGTAAATAATTTAAGAGCGCACGGTGCCACCGATACAGTTTCTATTTCTGACGAGGAGCAGTTTTAGAGGATCTCTCTCACTCCATCCTGTGGGCTGCTGTCTGTCTCTGTCACTTACACATTCTTCTGCGCTACTGGCTTTCCTCTCAGACGTTCACATCCTTTTCTGCTCCAGCTTCCCTCACTGCATCTAATTGCAGCCTTTTTTTGATATGTCAGGTTTCTAGCAGAGGAATTGTTCGACTTTGTCGACTTTAATTGGCATCTTTCGAGCAACTTGAGCTCGTTTGAAATTACAATTCATGTTGATTTTCAAGCGATGTTAGTGCGTAGACGTAGTGCACAAGACATTTTCCTTTCCTTTTCCAGACCCTAATGTACACCAGATTTACTGTAAACCTTAAGCATTATAAAGAAACATCAATATCTTGACAAACATTAGCATCATGATGACCCTAAGAGATTTTGAGGTACACCAGTTTTACTTTAAACCTAAAGTATCATAGAAAAATTGCATCACCCTAGTATTTAGGAATTCAGTGCCTTGCAAAAGTAAAACCACGCCAATCCCATCCCCCCCCCACCCCCCCCCCCCACCCCCTCTCCGGTATTTTTCATGTTTTGTTACTTTATAAGCTGTAAATTTAATGTTTTTTAAATCTGAATTCTCTGTGATGGATCTGCACAAAATAGTCTAAGTTGGTGAGAAAAAAATATATGAAAAAGAAAATTGGCATGTGCATACAGTATGTATTCACCCCCTTTGCTATGAAGCCCCTCAAAAGTTCTTGTGCAACAAATTACCTTCAGAAGTCACATACAGTAATTCGTGAAATTAAGTCCACCTGTGTGCATTTCAAGTATCACATGATCTCTCAGTATAAACACAGCTTTTCTGAAAGGCCCCAGAGGCTGCTACACCACTAAGCAAAATGGCATCACACCATGAAGACCATGAAGAGGAGCTCTCCAAACAAGTCAGGGACAAAGTTGTTGAGAAGTACAAGTCAGGGTTGGGTTCTTAAAAAGATATCTAAATGTTTGATGATCCCCCGGAGCACCATCGAATCCATCATCTTCAAATGGAAAGAACATGGTACCACAACAAACCTGACGAAAGAGGGCAGACCGGGCAAGGAGGGCATTAATCAGAGAGACAGCACAGAGACCAAAGGTAACCCTGAAGGAGCTGCAGAGTTCCACAGCAGAGACTGGTGTATCTGTGCATGGGATCACAATAAGCTTTACACTTCATAGAGCTGGGCTTTTGGAAGAGTGGCCAGAAAAAAGCCATTCCTTAGTGTTAAAAATAAGAAGGCAAATAAGAAGTTTTGAGTTTGCCGAAAGACACGTGGGCAACTCCCCAAATGTATGGAGGAAGGTGCTCTGGTCAGGTGAGACTAAAATTGAACTTAGCGGCCACTAAGGAAAATGCTATGTCTGATGTAAACCCAACACATCCCATCACCCCAAGAACACCATCCCCACAGTGAAACATGGTGGTAGCAGCATCATGCTGCGGGGATGTGTTTCAGCAGCAGGGACTGGGTAACTGATCCGAGTCGAGGGAATGAAGATGGATGGTGCTAAATACTGGGATACGAGAGGAAACCATCCCACATGAAGGAGCTGGAGCAGTTTTGCCTTGAGGAATAGGCGAAAATCGCAGTTATTTTTTATCCAATTTGTTGTTTGCTTCACAATAACAACAACAATAATAATAAAAAATCACATCTTTAAAGTTGTAGGCATGTTTTGTAAATAAAATGATGCAAACCTTCAAACAATCCATTTTATTTCCTGGTTGTGAGGCAATCAAACATGAAAAATGCCAGAAGGCGTGAATACTTTTGCAAGCACTGTATGTTAGCTTTATGCTGAAGGGTTCTGAAGTACCCTTCACTCAGCATTGTGATGAACAAAAGATAAGCTGATTACTGTACATTATAATAAGCCTTAAGTATTTTGCTACATTAAGCTAATCTGTAAATACTCTGAGGTGCATAAGCATCATACAGAATCTTCAATAATTGAGCATGCATTCAAATCATGCTAAACTATAAACGTTCTGAGCTTGTTAGCATAATGCAAAATCATGCTAATGTACCTCAGGACATTAGCATCATAGCAAACCTTAAAAGACTTAGTAAGACTAAGAGGTACTTTAACATTATACTAAGCTGTACATTTTGAGGTATTAGCTTATTATTAGCTGAGGTATTAGCGTATTATTAGCTCTAATTATGATGGCACCACACAAAAACATATATAGTCCTAATACACTAGCATCATGCTAAATCTTAGAGGTTAGGAAGTACATTAGCCAAACTGTAAATATTCTTAGAGATTAGCTAAAGTATGATAGCACTGCTTCAAAACATACAGTATGCACTAGCATCATTAGCATCATACTAACTGTTGGGCTTGGGGTTGCTATTTGTTTATTTAGCTCAAACTATCAATTCTACAGTATATTTAAAAATAAAGTTGCGCATGAAACTAAGCAAACACACAAACCTTGAACAGTTTTGTATTTTTGAGCAAGTAAGTATTATGTAAGTATATAAATTAATAGCATACAAATAAAGAATATAAAGTATATAAACAAATAGTAAATTTGTTTATTTGCTACTCAGTTGATTTTATATAAAATTTTCGGTCGCAGGGGCAGGAGCCCATATAGGAGACTTTGTGAATGAGGCGGGGTTACACCCTGGACAGGGTGCGGATCCATCACAGGACACACATACACACACTCACATGCTCAGTCACACACTACAGGCAATCTGGGAACGCCTGTTAGCCTAATCTGCATGTCTTTGGACTGTGGGAGGACACCGGAGTACCCGGAGGAAACCCACCAAGCACACGGAGAACATGCAAACTCCATGCACACAGACCTCGAGGCGGGAATCGAACCCTCAACCCTGGAGGTGCAGCCAAATCAGTAATATTCTATTACAACAAGAGTTTTTCTGCAGGTTACAGACATTATCATTTGTGAAATGGTGTGAAATTATATCCCACTGCATAGTTTCCACTTCCTTAAACTTCTTCATCCATCTGTGCACACTGCTCTTGTCAGCGGTGTCATCTACGTAAACGTCCTATAGCGCAGTGGGAGACCATCAACTTTGACAAAGCGGATTCTAAAGTTTGGTTCAGTGATGTGACGGAGACTAGGCTCAGTAGTATCTTTGTATAGATTGCAGTACTATGAGTTAAAGTATTATGAGCTAGACATGTTATGTCCAGAGTTTACTGGTTTATTTTTATCATAATATACAGAAAGAAGCCCTACTATATTTTGACAAACGTATTTAACTTAAATAATCCCTTAACAAGCACTATGATGCTGCAATATGTGTTTTTTTTATTCCCACTCAGCCTCAGGGGATCCCTTTATGTCTGACTAAGGATTTCACCCTTGCATATGGTAATGGCTTATGATATTAGGCAGTATAAATGAAGTCTTTTCGAATTCTTCCATCCCTTGGAGGAATTGTCAGTAAAATCAGCCATATGTTTATCTGCTTTAATGTGCATTAATCACATTGTGTACATAAAGGATCAGGTTCGCTTGTACCCATGTACTATTTCCTTTAAACTTTTCCACCCTAAACTACAAGAGAAGTATACGTGTACTATAATCAGCCATAACATTAATAATAATAATAATAATAATAATAATAATAATAATAATAATAATAATAATAAGCCATAAAATTATGACCACCCACTTAATATTGAGTAGGTCTCCTCTTTTGCCACCATAACTGTGATGCACTGTGTTCTGTTCTTGCTATCACAAGCAGCATTAACTTTGCCATCAATTTGTCCCTCCCTTGTCAAAGTCAGTTAAATCCTTATGCTTGCCCATTTATGTATGTATAGTACTTATAATTTTGGATCGTATATCTTATCTTATCTGTATATACTGTATAAGTACATAAGAAGTAACCTGAAAGCATTCTTACTTATTTTTAATTTCAAATAAATATACTATTAACATCAACTTCTTTTTGGTAGAGGTGACAGAGATTGTCAGGTGGAGGAAAGCAGGCTACACTGATTTTGTTATTTGTGTGTAAAATTGTGCCGACTGGCCACGAAAAGTAGCTCAGAAAAAACATGAGTTTCAGTCAACCTCAGAGGACCTCAGCCAAAGTAAAAAATGCCCCATTTTGGCTTGACATGGTTTTATGTGCATCTTGAATTATTCATCATCAATCCGTGCATTTTGATTCTTTTTGTTACTCACTCTCAGGGATGTGGCTTATGGCCTGTGCCAGATGCCTTATGTTAAATTTTCTATTGCACTCAGATACCTTACACAGGCACGGTCCTAAAAGCAAGATAGTTTAGTGATAGTTAGAGTAAGTGTTTTCTCCGACACGGTGGCTATCCATGGTGCTTATTCGCGTTCTGCTGAATCAGAGCCACCTTGAGTTTAAATCACACCCCATACTCTCAAATAAAAGACACTAAAGCCTCCCGTGGAGCTGTGTGTTCACTGAAGCAGCAGGATGGAGCAGAGTAATTGCTTGCTGGTCATTTGGAAAGTATCTGAAATACTGTATAAGCAATAAAGGAAGTAGTTGAAAATTATAGCTCAAGTTTCTGCACGTTTAATATTGCATATAACAAATATATTGTTTTCAAAAATGTGTTCTTCTGTATTCTCAGGATTGACCTGGTATCTTTCCTGTCCTGACCGTGACCTCTTATATTTGCATGACTGTAGAGCGACTTTACTGTACAAAGATTTCTGAGAATCATTATATACTCAGGATGTAAAATTCCTGTAAAAATATCATGGAACATTATAATGCTGGAGTTTTCCGCTGCACTATCCGTAAGACACGATAGGCAAAATTTATTTGCATTTCTTAGGCAAAGACATTTTTTTCCAGAATATTGGTAGTTTACAGTTTATCAGTTTTCTCCAGGTTATTGGTAAAACTGATGATACTGTACTATAATATTGTATTTCCAGGTTATTAGTGGTTATCAATAGTTTTTAAATAAACAATGATTTTCAGATTATGAGTGGTTTACAAGTAATCCATGCTTTTCAGATTATCAGTGGTTCCCAGATTAATGGTAGTTTAGAGTTTATTGATGTTTTTAAAATGAGATGATCAGCAGATCAGCAGTGGTTTCCAGGCTATTGGTAGTTTACACATGCTTCCATATTAGACATGTTTACTCACTTAGCTATTATTTCTAGATTATTAGTTGTTTCCAGATTATCAGATGTTTTTTACTATTTTTACTAGTTTTAATAGTAGATTATTGCTAGTTTACAGTTTGTCAATGTTTTTGAGATTATTATATTGTACATTGTAGCTCACAGAGTAAATTGTAGCTCACTTATTACTGTAGTTGTTATAAATTAGTTGATATCTGTGGTTTCCAAAGTTTGTTACCTGTCCAGATTATACTGTAAATTGTTTACAGATTGGTCATTTCCAGGTTATTAATCTTTATCAGTGGTTTCCAGAAAACAATAGGTTTCCAGATTATCAGTGGTTTAGAAAATTATCAGTGGTTTCCAGATTATTAGTAGTTTAGAGATCATTGGTGGTTTCCAAACTACTATATCAGTGGTTTCCAAATAGATTATCTGTGCTAATTAGATTATTAGTAGTTTACAGATTAACAGTGGTTTCCAGATAACCTGTAGTTTCCAGTTTATCTGTTATTTGTAGATTATTTTTGAGAATATTAGTAGAGCTGATGCAGTAGAGTATATGTACTGTATATAAACTGAAGCTATGTTCTTCTGGTTTTCCAGATTATTAGTGGGGTATATAGTTTTGTTTGATTAATCTGTAATTTTTACATCTTATTAATGGTTTCCAAAGTATTTAATTCTTTATTCTTAGCCATACTGTAACTAAGCCTGACAGTTATGGATTATAATGAACAACCTGAATACAGGCTCAGCACTATCACGCTGCCTTCCCTGAACTCTACCTTTAACGTCTACATTCACTTCACATTCGTTAAAATAGTGTCAATTGTATCAAAGAGTAACATGTACTTCATGTGTCTTGTGCAGCAGAGACAAGCTCTCAGCACTGTCTTTTCTCTCTGCAGTGCCTCGTTCTATAGAGTGTCCCTCATGGGACTGGAGGACCAAACCCGAGAGCCGAGACTTTGACGAGCTCAACCACATCCTGCGGGAGAGCAAGAAGCTGGGCAAAGCGTTGGAGAACCTTTCCCGAAGTCAGTGCTTCTAAACGCTGTAATATTTATGTCATCTTCCTACAGTATGTATATTATGCAACAAGACACTTAAAGTGAATGTGAAAAATAATTGATTTCATTTTCTCTTTTGCAGGTATTGCCTTATCTGATGAGCTTGATCAGGTAATCAGCTACATACGCTACATACAGATGCTAATATACAGTAGCTCACAGTTGAAACGTCAGCTATATTAGCTCACCTTAATAGCCATTTATTGCTTTAGTGTGTGTAAACTTCATTTAAAAAAGCAGTTTAAAAAAGTGATTAAGTTTACTTAGCCATGTGTAAAAGTTAGTGCCCCCTCTTTTAATTCTTTGTGTGTAAAAATATAAAAATCATCTGATAATAGTGGGTCTTAGAATTAGGCAAATACAACCTCTGATGAACAACATGTAACTTTTTTCACAGTGACATTATTTATGCATTTATATTTATATATGCACAGTTCTCCTGAGGTTCATTCGGGTCGAGGTCTGGATTTTGACTAGGCCATTCCAAAACCTTGATTGTATTATTTCAGCCAGTCTGCTGTAGATTTCCTGGTGTGCTTCTGATCATTGTCTTGTTGCATGACCCACTTTCAAACAAGCTTTAGCTGTCGGACATTTGCCTCTAGAATATTCTTGTATACAGGGGAATCAATGACTACAAGCTACCCGGGTCCTGTGGCTGCAAAACAAACCCAAATCATGACCCCACCACCTCCGTGCGTGACAGTGGGTATGAGGTGTTTCTGCTGAAATGCTGTTTGGATTTTGCCGAACATGATGCTGGACATTAGGGCCATACAGCTCCACTTTGGTCTTTCTGCTGCCAACCCTTCCAAGCAAACCATACTTATTCAGTCTTCTTCTAATTGTGCTGTCATGGACTTTATCATTTAACATGCCCAATGAGGTCTGTAGGGTCTGAAATATAACCCTTGTTTTTTTTATTTTATTTTTTTTATGAATGTGCAGGTATGTTCACTTCTGAAAAGATAACCATAACCATCTTGAATGCTTTTCATCTAATAATCTTTCTCGCTGTAGAATGTTCTCCAAATTGTTTGGAAATGGTTCTATAACAGTTTGCATTGCCTCTGTAAGACCATCGTTTAGATCTTTCCCTCTTGGCATTGTGTTAACAGCCACCTGAATGCTCCAGACTAGCAAACTGCCAAAACTTTCGCTTTTGTAGAGGTCTGCACACCTGCTGATGATCAATTTGTTAAGGAAAGATGATTAGCAGCACCTGGCTGCAACTTACCCTCTTACATCCTGTAGGACCATTATGGGGGTACTTAGTATTGCCAACATGTTTTTATTATTATTATTATTATTATTATTATTATTATTATTATAAAATAAAAGTAATATTTTGTTGTTCATTTGAGGTTGTATTTGCCTAATACTAAGACCCACTATAAACAGAAGATTTTTTATTATGTATTTACACAAAGAAATATAGACTTAAAATATTGTACAATTGCCTTTTTAAATAATATAGTTGCTATTGTCATATCGCACGGTCATCACAGTACCCCTTTGTTAATTATTTTCCAATTAAAGCACACTCCAAGTATTTTATTACTTACTTAGGCAACTATTTTTCACACAGCGTGTGTTCTGTGGTGCAGAGTTGAAATCTGCTGCATCTTGCTGAACGTACAGTAACACAGTTGTCTTTATTACGGCATGGAGCCAACTGGGCTGCGTGCCCAAATGGTCTAGATTGCAGTTGGGCTTTTAAAGTATTCAGCTCTTGATATAAAATGTTATTTGTTTTATTTTGGCAGCTGTTTAACAGGAATCTTTCCCATGGCTACCTTATTCATGTAATATAAGTAGCAGTTAGGAGTCGTAACCACAACCATGATGCTGTTGCTGATGCTGGTGTTCTCCTGAGGTTTTATTATATTGTATTTAGTAGCAGTCGTACAGACTATAATGTGCCCGTATACTAATTTGCTGCTATAATGTTGGTCGATTGTAATTAATTTGCGCTGATTTAAATGATTTGATTGCCTTAAAGTGTTTTTCTGTGTGTTATTTGCAATCTCTTATTATCTCTTTCTTTGCCTGTGTGTGTTGGCACGCTGTCAGGACCCGAGGCTTTATAACTCAGTGTTGCGGCCCCGTGTGGTAGGTGAATGGCTGGGCAGAGAAGAGGATGACGCTGATCCTCTGGCCGCCGAGATGCTCCAGCCACCCGTCCCCAGGGCAAAGAACGAGGGATGGAGCAGCCAAGACACCAGTCCTGCAGGGAGGTCAGGATGTATTTTTCGTGTACAGTATGAGTGTACAGGACGTTACTACAGAGATCTAGTCTCAACAACTATTTTTAAACTTGAATTAGCCATTATTTAGTACTTTGCATCAATCCCAAGTTTTATATATATAACTTATATTGTCTCTCTTTCTTGCTGATCTGAATAGCCAGATTGTCATTCTAACCACAAACCACATTCGAAAACATACAATATGCAATATTGCACACTCAGGCTCAGCTCAGGTTCAAGTGTGCCTTCTTATGGTGAACAAGATCATAGATATGGCTACGGAGCATTATTATGCAAAACAAACATTGTGAAGTACAAAACATTTCTCAAAGCAGAAACAGAAATATTTTTGTGTTTTGAGAAATGTATTTGTGTTTTTTTTTTTGGTGTTGTTAGGAAATATGTTTTAGGAAATGTTCTGTTTTGGGAAATGTGTTTTGGGAACATCTTTTTGTGTTTATGTTTCTTGGAAATGTTGTATAGGAAAAATGTTTTTGTTTTTTGAGAAAAAAAACAAACGGAGAAACGGTGTTGTGCTTTGGATAATGTCATTACATTTTGGGAAAGGATGTGTTTAAGGAAATGTCCTTATCCGTTAATAATTTAAATTCCCGGAGCGAATGCGACCTCAGCTGCGTCTCTGTAAATCCCAAGCCCTTCACAGCTGTAGCTTTAAGAACACCATGACGAACCATGATGGCTTGCTCCAGATGTTGTCTTGGTGATTTTAATTAGGGGTGTTTGTTTGTAAGGGCAAGGGCTATCCACTGAGAACACGACTAATTAGAGCGGATCAGATATTAAATCATAAATCATGCGCCGAGCTCTGCAAACAGACGCACCCTCATTCGGTTCGTGTTTGCATTTATTATCATGGACTTGGGAGTCGATATCGCGGCCGGCTGAAATACCCAGGGCGCCGCGGCAACTCACTTCATTAAACAGTAAGGAGACAAGAGTGTGCTGTAATCCAATGCTGCAGTGCTTTAAATGTTAGATTAGCAGAGTATCTGCCCATCTGAGTGGTTTTTAACATATAAGTACAGCTGCTTCTCAGTAGCTTAGACTTTAGACTTTAAGTCACACTTAATACTTATTATAATTTTTATTTAGAACTGCCCCAACATAACAAATACACATTTTTCTTTTTACATTCATGCTATTTATATCAGTCTTAGTGAAGAAGGCGTGGCCTATGTGTGTCAGTCTAAATGCAGGAGGTGTGGCCTTTGTGTGTCAGTCTCAGTAAAGTAGGTGTGGTCTCTCTGTTAGTATCATTAAAGGGGGTGTGGCCTTAATATCTGTTTCAATAAAGGAATGCATGGCCTCTGTGAATCAGTTTCAGTAAAGTGGGTGTGGCCTCTGTGCGTCAGTCTCATTAAAGGAGGTGTGGCCTTGTATGTCAGAATCAGTAAAGAAGGTGTAACCTCTGTGTGTCGGTCGCATTAAAAGTGGTGTGGCTGCTTTGTGTCGGTCTCAGTAAAGGAGGTGTGTCCTCTGTGGGTCGGTTTCAGTGTAGGAGGTGTGGCCTCTGTGCATCAGTCTTATTAAAGGAGGTGTGGCCTCATATGTCAGAATCAGTAAATGAGGTGTGGCCTCTGTTGGTCTCATTAAAGGAGATGTGGTCTATGTGTGTCGGCTTCAGTGAAGGAGGTGTGGCCTCTGTGTCCCAGTATCAGCAAAGTAGGTGTGGATTCAATGTCAGTCTTCGTGAAGGAGGTGTGACCTCAGTGTCAGTCTCAATGAAGGAGGTGTGGCTTGAATGTCAGTCTCAGTAAAGGAGGTGTGGCCTCTGTGTTAGTGTCAGTGAAGGGGGTGTGGCCTCAGTGTCAGTCTCAGTGAAGGAGGTTTGGCCTCTGTGTTAGTGTCAGTGAAGGAGGTGTGGCCTCAATGCCAGTCTCAGTGAAGGAGGTGTGGCTTCTATGTGTCAGTCTCAGTGAAGGAGGTGTGGCCTCTATGTGTTAATGTCAGGGAAGGAGGCGTGGCCTCAATGTCAGTCTCAGTGAAGGAGGTTTGGCCTCAGTGTCAGTCTCAGTGAAGGAGGTGTGCCCTCAGTGTCAGTCTCAGTGAAGGAGGTGTGGCCTCTATGTGTCAGTCTCAGTGAAGGAGGTGTGGCCTCAGTGTCAGTCTCAGTGAAGGAGGTGTGGGAGAGATATGATTCATTAGAAGTTAATGCAACACAACAGGAGTGAGAAAAAGCAATAATTAGAACAATATTAACTATAATTAGAAACAGATAAATGTATGTCATGTTGGTCTTTAAAAGAAGCTATTTGTGTTTGCAGAATGCCTTGATATGAGATAAATAAAACTGTCAAATAATTGAGTGGGGTTGTAGGAAGTAATTTACACACTAAGACCGTCGATTTGAACTAATATGATGAAAAAAATTGGTCAGTCTTTTATTTTAGCTAACAGATCTTGTAATGTATACTATTTAGCAGTGAAAGTATTTAATGATGCAGATCAGTGTATACACATAAATAGTAAAATAATACACCGTCAATAAGATTCACGTCCACAGAGTGTCACTAGCAGACTCCCACACTACATCGGGGCAGATAGATAGGTGCGTTCAGCCTCTTATTAACTGAAATACAACGGCGTCTCGGCGAGGCCGGCTTTCCAGCACCTGTTCAGTAATCTGTTCAGCGAGTGAGAAACTGGCTCGTACGCGGTGCAGCCTGGACTAATGGAGCACATTTTCCTCTCTCTTTTTAATGGCCACACGCGAGGCTCTCGTATTCCGTCATCGTTGGAGCGGCGCTGACAGGAGCCTGAGGGTATGTGCGAGAGTGCCGGGGCTGCTGGGAAATTAGGAACAGGCAGAAGAAGTGTGCGCGGGGACGTTTTCCAGAAGCAGATTACGGCCATGATGAAATCCACGCTGGACTGATTCCTGCTCTCAATCACACCAGCTCCAGGATCACTTCTATTCATTTTCTTCTCCTGCACTCTCTAGGCAGGCTGCTTTTATTCTGTTTTTTTTTTTTTTCTTCTTTGTCCCAGCACTCAGTTTCTGTCTTCTTGACGGTTTTCCCCTACTCACATGGCGACATGCTCACTTAGGTGCTTATACATCTAAATTGACCCACTTTTCCCTTCCAGCCAAAGATATTCTAGACGTTATGAGCTGTAAAGCGTTTACCGTCAGAGTGGCTCTATATCTGTATCTGTATACGAGGGCAGGATAAGCTTTTCTGTTGTGTGTGTGTGTATGCATGCTAGGCGTGATAATTAATCCTGCAGTCACCTGAAGAGTTTGCTGTCCAAAGGGCATTATGCATGCAGGCAAAGCGGCAAAAGCGGAGTGTAAGGGTCGAGAGAGCAGCGCTAATGAGCGTATCTTATCACTCTCTGATCACCGAGTCTGTCGTCCGCTCTGTGCACTTCTCTTCATTACAGTACAGTCATGCTAACAGGGCTCATCCAGACAACATGAGGTCTTGTGACACACACTAAGGGAGTGTATTTCGCCCTTAGAGATGATGCCATGCGCGGAAGGATGTGAGAGACGCGCCTTCGAACCTACGCGGCACACGTGCGATAGATTGTTGTTCATAATACAGTGAACAGCTTGCGCATCTCATGTCCCCAGTTAATTGTGTTCTTCAATACAGACCTGATGCTACCGTATTCACACCACTTGCAGGAGCTGCGCTGCACTGATCACGTGACAGAAAGATGTCAGCATTTGTTCTAAACTGGGGCGGCTACTTGTCAGGATTTGTTAAAAAAAAAAATTCAATGTTTTAAGTGGATTTCAAATGAAACTTCTTGTTATAGAAACCTTGTGTGTCAGAGAACAATCTGAAAAAGGTGTTTATCGTGTCCTGCTGTCGAACTGTTTACGTGTTTATGCAGGGCTCATTCATGAATTACTGGTTGATGTGAACCGTTCCGTATATGAGCATCATGGTGAAAAGTGATGTTGTCCTACTGTAAGTTGTGACATGATCCTGCTGCTCACATCCATTCAAGACATCCTGCAGACCCCCTAGAAATGGGAGAAGTTGTGAAGATTCAATTATTTGTCACATGTACTGTACGATACAGAAGGCGGCACGGTGGTGTAGTGGTTAGCGCTGTCGCCTTGCACCTCCATTGTCGATTCCCGTCTCTGTGTGCATGGAGTTTGCATGTTCTCCCCGTGCTTGGTGGGTTTCCTCCGGGTACTCTGGTTTCCTCCTACAGTCCAAAGACCTGCAGATTAGGCTAATTGGCGTTCCCAAATTGCCTGTAGTGTGTGTGTGTGTGAGTGTTTGTATGTGTGTGTGCCTACCGATGGATTGACGCCCTGTCCAGGGTGTACACCGCCTCCTGGGATTGGCTCCTGGTCCCCCGCGACCCTGAACACAGGATTAAGCGGTATAGACGATGAGTGAGTGTACCTTACCGATTTCTTCTTTTGCATTTCATTTCGGTTATGAAGCTGGGGTTGGCGCGCAGAGTCAGCCAGGATACAGCGCCCCTGAAGCAGATAGGGTTAAGGGTTCAACAGCGGCACATTGGCAGTGCTCGGGCTCGAACCACCGTCCTTCTGATGAGTAACCCAGAGACGATTGAGACACCATTGCCTTATGAAGTATCACTCCAAGGTGGCATGATAGTGGAGAACCCCATGATTACTGCACTATGCCATGACACCGATATGGAAACCATATCAAACACTACAGTATACATAAAAGCAGTAGTTTGTGGTTGCAGTTTGAATCTGTGTAACCGCTGCCGCTTGATAGTTTTGGCCCAGGTGGCAGCTGCCGCTTGTCAGTGTGTCTGGATTAAAAGAGCTCTCTCCTTAAGGGGAAGAGCAATGGGAATTTGGAAAGGTTGAATACACTGTGGAAGTATTTTGGAGAATGGAGAGAGAGAGAGAGAGAGAGAGAATAAGGAAGAAAGAGGATTTAAACTGAAAGGGAGATCAAGACCAGAAGGCGGCGATAGTGCAACTTACTGGATGCCAACTACATTAAAACAAGAAGAATGTTATGTACTTTAGGTGCTATAGAGAGACAGAACTGTGCTGAAGAGTGCCTGCAATCCTGATTTACATACATCACAATGTCAGGCAGTGTGACAGTAATTCTCAGTGATTGGACTGTAAAGAAAAAAAAAGTAAGAAAAAACCACCTACGTGTTCTGTTCCCCTGATTATCCCGGAGATTGGGTCGTACTTTAAGTCGTGCTTCCCTCACTGTCGTTTCCAGAACAAGAAAAACAACCATGTATGACAGGTGCTCGAATTTCATTTAAAATGACTCTGCTTGGTTTTGGTCTCGCTCTTCCTTGTCCTTTTCCTCGTCCTCCTGATACACCATCTCTTCTGCCTCTATGATCGCTGCCATCCAATGTTTCCCAGCTGGTTTTGACATCATTAGCAACAAGTGTGAACAAATTCAAAGTTTATTTGTCATATATACAGTATTATATGTCATACACAGTACGATATGCAGTGAAATGCTTAGACGACTGCCCGTGACCTTAAAATAAAAGACTATTCCTAGGAAATAAATACGAAAAAAATAGAAAGTAAATTTAGCTAAGAAAGAATAATATATTTATACAATACAAAATATACAATATAAAAAAAATATAAGAAGATGTAAGGAAAATTTAAATAGAAATGCCCAGGAAGTGTGTAAATATCCCTGAAAGTGTCTATTCAATCTAAAGGCATTGTGTGTAAGCTATCCCAGCTGTATGAACAGTATAACTTCCTCCATCTGTGGTTGGCTTCGTGCATCACAAGTGCATCATGGTGCAAAATGTGTGAGTTTAGAGACCCGGGAAAAAAAAGCTATAATCAAATAATCCCAACACATTTACAGAAAATTAAGTAAACGCCTTCTGTGAGATCAGATTTTAAAGGAGTTCCTGGGAGGCCAGGGTTTGAGACGTGAAGCAGGATCATGGCACCGGCGCACTGAGAAAATTTTCTACCGTGATGGTATCCAAGCACTAATAAAACACTGGGATAAGTGTATTAGTGTAGCAGGGGATTATATCGAGAAATACGGGGAGTTTCTGTTATTCTGCACAATCAAAAGTCCTGGTTTGACTTGAACGCTCCCCGCATTTCAGTTTTTTTTTTTACATAAACAGACATATTTTAGAGATAAAATGTGTATAATAAGGCCTATGTAGTAAAGTCTCCCTTTTTGTCTTATCGTTGTTGGTGTGTCGTGTGAGTTTACTCCGAGGATCAGGTTAGCAAGTGATGTCACCATTTCACACTCCACACATCCTAAAGACCTTCTCCGTCTGTACTGTTATGCGATGCGAAAAAGGACATCGATAAATTCTTGAGGAGAAAAGACGCACGTGTTACCGGAAATGACTGGAAAGGACACGGGACACGCCTCTGTTCTTGGGGTTGACGAACGCAGAGACAGGGACAGTATAAAAAGAGAGAACACGAGAACACATGGCGAGAAAGAGCAGAGAAATGAAACGAGTGATCCGGTGACAAGGGATCGAGATGGTAGAGAAAGAGAATGATAGACAGAATGGGTTCGGGAGGAAGGTGGCAGAGAAGAAGAGACAGATTTGAGAGTGAGAATGATGATCAGAATGAGAAAAAAAAAAAAAAAAAAACGAAATGAGATGGTCATACAGAATGAGAAAGAAAGAGCGAGACAATGATGGAGAGAATTAGAGTCAGTGACAGAGAGGATGAGAACAAGAAAGAGTTTATGATACAGCGGGTTAGAGGATGAGAGTGAGGATGAGCGATAGAGAGAATCAAAGAGAAAGATAGTTCGAGACAGATGCATAGAGCAAGAATGAAGGCGAGAGTGAGAACGGGAATAAACGGAAAAAAAGGAAAGGAAAGTAGCGATCGATACAGGGAGAGGGAGAAAGAAATTGAGAGTTTAAATGAGAGAATAAAAGACAAAATGAGGGACAGACGTATAGGGAGAGAATGAGAGAAAGTTAAATATGAAATCAGAGAGAGAGAAAGAGAGGAAGTGGGAGAATAAAAGAGCAAATAGAACGAGAGAGGAAGATGGGAGATAAAGGGGGACCTGAACTCTCACTCTGCCGGTGCAGAATCCAGAGCAGCGTTTCAGGACCCTTTTGAAATCCAAGCATTAAGTCTGCAGTGGCCGCGGTGCTGCTTAAACCGTCGCTAAACCCATTTAAACGTTTAGATGTTTAAATTTCCCTGCATGCCGTGGGGCCGGTGTGGAAACCAGCCTCCGTCTATTCTCCGTTGGTTTCGGGCCAGTAAACTCTAAGCATTAGTATTCTACTCAGACTCGGGCCTGCATGCGTGAATGAAATTTTTCATTCTGTACTCTGTTCTCCGCCCCTGGCCTGGATATGTGCTGGTGCATTAAATCAGCCCGAGTGTATTCCGAGGTTGTAGCTCCCATGCGGCGTACAGTGTGCACCACAGCGCGAGGTCTCCCTGTGTAAGAAAGCCTGCCGAGACCTTCTCGATCGTCATGTATGCAAAGTCTTTCCGAACATCTCTCTCATGATTCTTGGGCACTTTTTTTTTCATCGATTTAGCTTAACGATCAATCAGACGTGACTCGCGCATCCGAAAACGTCTGTAGGCCGTCGCTGCTCTTTTAACGAGAGAGAGAGACGATTCTTGAAAGCTGGCATAAGAAAGAGGCAAGAATCTGCGAAGCCGAGAGCTGTTGCTGCAGAGACCTTTGTGCTCCTGTACAGTCCTGCCGGTACCCAGTAGGTGCTGATTAAACAGAGGTGCTTCACTCGTTCCCCACTGAGGACTGATGGCAAAACCAGCACCTCTGTCGTTTGCTGTGCTATGTTTCTGATCCATGGAGTTCCTTGATGAATGCTGTTCTCCATGATTACATACATGCGTTTGGATGTTGTGTAGCACGTAGAAGCATAACGATCTTTAACAACTCAAAAATTGATATGCATGATGGAAATTTTCGGAAATCAGGATGGTATTAACCTAATGGTCCCCATCTGTGTAGCTCATAGAGTTTAAATATACCGAATCAGTCATAATATATATATATATATATATATATATAAAAAACAACAACATTAAAACTACTTATGGTTTGGGTTCCCCTTGTGCCACCAGGGTGGCTGTGGACTCTTGGAGCTTGGTGTGAAGTTGGACTTCTGGGGGGGGTGTCTGGTGACTGGTACCATGACGTTAGCAATGGATCATTTAGTTGCTGTGGGTTACTGGGTGGGGATCCACGGATTAGACATGTTTGTCAGATTGATTAGATTGGAAACTGGGGATTTTGGAGACCGGATCAGCAGGCTGTGGTGCACTGGATGTTCTGGTGCCTTTATTTTGTGGCCAGCTTTTCAATTCAGTTCAATTCTATTTTATTTGTATAGCGCTTTTAACAATTGACACTTTATTTGACAATTAACAATTATGACGACGATGGCGACAGTGGCAAGGAAAAACTCCCTGAGATGGTAATAGGAAGAAACCTTGAGAAGAACCAGACCCATCAGGGAACCCATCCTCATTTGGGTGAAACAGATAGCAGGGATTGAGCTGCATCATACTGTGTGAGATTGGAAGTGCCGTATAACAGGAGATGTGATCAAGTTAAAATTGAGTCAAGTTCATTACTGGAGGCTCAGGTAGACTGTAGGAAACTCCAGTCCTGAACTATCGAGCGACTGAAGTCACAAGTCCTCACAGAACAGCTGTCTGCATCAGCCAAGGACAAGCCCATCTTGGTCTGGTCCGATCCTATAGCTTTTCTATAGGATCGGACCAGACTGGCTGACTTTTGGTTCCCGTTGGCATGGGTGAACATTGGGTGTCCATGATCCTGTCACCGCATCTGCTGTTGTATAGTCAGTGACGATGTTGTTCAATTCACCTGGCGGTGGTGTCGATGTTATGATTGATTGTTGTACAGAGCCTGCATGATTACTAGGAATCATCTGTTAAGTGACCAATAACTTGGATTTATCATTAAAATCTTTTAATTAATAGAGTTCTTTAATAGCTGGAAGCGAGCAGTTTAGCTGACTTTGGAGCTCTATTTTAATAGTAAGATGTCTCCTAGTGCACTACTATGAAGCTCATGGTGGTTCAATCATATTTAACTGAACAAATTGGAGAAATATGATTGAACAAACCACCATGATCTTCATAGAGTTTAAATATACCTCAATCAGTCATAATATCATAATATTTAAAAACAACCTTAAAACTACTTCACTATAACTTAAAAATTTTGGTTTGTTTGTCTAAGTTATAGTGAACCTACTGTATATCAAGGCGGCATGGTGGTGTAGTGGTTAGCATTGTCACCTTGCACCTCCAGGGTCCGGGTTGGGTTCCCGGCCAGGCTCGGTTCCCGTCTGCATGGAGTTTGCAGGTTCTCCCCGTGCTTGGTGGGTTTCCTCTGTGTACTCTGGGTTCCTCAGTCGAAAGACATGCAGATTAGGCTAATTGGTGTTCCCAAATTGCCCGTAGTGTGTGTATATGTGTGCCCTGCGATAGATTGGTGCCCTGTCCAGGGTGTACCCTGCCTCATGCCCTAAGTCTTCTGGGATAGGCTCCAGGCCCCCGCAACCTTGAACACAGGATAAAGCGGTATAGACGATGAGTGAGTTTAATATTAAACCTTTGTTTGTTTCAATGTCTGCTTCATTTGGTTTATTTTAACAAAAAATTTATTATTTTTTTATTCAATTTTTATAATTATTTCCATTATTCATTGTTCTTTTCAAAAATCTTTTTTCTTTATTAAACTTTTCAAAAAAAAATATATTTATTAGACTTTTCAAAAATCATTTTTCTTTATTAAACTTTTGTTGAAAATATTCTAAGAATCTGAAACTGAATCAAACAGTAAATCAGTATCATGAATAAAATCAAACTGTGACCAGAGTATTAGCTTTAACTTGGGGCAGAAATGAAATTTTAACGCAAATGTGACATAGATTAAAACAATAACATAAATAATGCTTATCAGAATTGTTTTAATTATATTAAAATCATAATTGTTAATTAATTTCATTCATTGTTCATTCATCACTTCTTTCCATTGTATCTCGATCATGGTTATATCAGGTATGGCTGCAGAGCAACTGACACCTTTTGTATGCATCTCTGGCCATCAGCTTCAGAATTCTAGCGCTTCCGATGAAATCTGATGTCTGTATAGAAACTATTTAGTGTACCGAGTTCCAGCCGGCGGAATTGAGCACAATATGTACCTTTAAGCCTTTAAGCCGTAAAGCCTTTAAGCCCTTAACCTGTCTTTAAAATTTATTATAGAGTTTTCTTTGATGCAATTAATAGTGAGCGAATTGGAAAATCTAACAGCAGAAGATCTGTGCTTGGTTATCCGCCATGTCACTCACAGGGCCTTTTTCTGTGGTGGTTGTCGTCCATGTTTATTGATGAAATGTACCAGACCCTTTAGCAAATGCCAAGAATTTCTGTCGTTTCTTCACACACTTGCCAAAGGTTTAGTTCACATTTTCCACTGCAGCCTCCTTGGCAAAAAACTCTTGCATTTCAGCAGAGATCTCTTCTTTTTTCAGAGCTGTATTAAGACAAACAGACCTAATCAGCTATTAAAATATGAAAACCACTGACAGGTGAAGTAAATAACATTGATTATCTCAATAGAGGAGCACGTGTGAAGGGTTGGGAGATATTAGGCATCAAGTGAACAGCCAGTTCTCAAAGTTGATTTGTTTAAAATGGACAAATGGGCAAGCATAAGGATCTGAGCACCAAATTAAAATGGTCATACGACTGGGTCAGATCATCGCCAAATTGACAAGGTGTTCCAAAAGTGGTCCGAGGAAGGACAACCAGTGAACCAAACACAGGGTCATGGGTCCCAAGGCTCACTGATACGCGTGGGAAACGAAGGCTAGCCCACTTGGTCCAATTCCATAGAACAGCTACTGTAGCACAAATTGCTGAAAAAGTAATTTTAGCTAGCAGTCTATAACCCTTTTGCCACCAAAATGAACCAAGTGCTAGTTCATGTCTGGTGCTAGTGCTGGTTCAATAGCGAACCTCCTAAGAACGGGCTTTGTTTTATCCATGTGCTAATGAGTCACGTCATTATGTCACTGTATACAGCATGTCCATGAACATATAGCTACTTTCCCTGTAATGCTAGCAGCAATGCTAGTGACAATGCTAGCGGCAATAAAAAAAAAAAAGCCAGCTGCAAAGAAAATGCTAATGGCATACATAACAACAACAATGGCAAACTTCAACATGGCTTTGCAAGCAGTTCTCCTGCCTTCATCATTGCTAGAAATCATTTGAGCTGCCCATTGCATATCGAGTCTAATTTTAAAGACGGCGGTAACAAAGCTTGTGATAATCCTGCCCCCTACAGCCCCTGACATAAGCGGTTCTTTGTTCTAGTAAAGTGTTGGTGCCGCCATGGTACCAGTTTTTGAGCTCCAGTGTGTTGGCTGTCTGAGTAATGGTTTGAAATAGATC
>JAAGKR010007357.1:20410-37238 GCA_011419295.1 Clarias macrocephalus | reverse complement strand
ATATTAGCTACTCACAAATGGTGCCCTTACAAACTCCAGCTACTGCAGCATCTCAACGAGGATGACCCAGATCGGCGCACACAATTGGCAAAATGGGCAAAACAAAAATTGGAACAGGACCCTCAGTTCATGCAGAAGATTATGTTCAGTGATGGGGCCAACAATAAGTGAAGTTGACAAACAATACCACCGCTATTGGTCTGACACTGACCCACATTGGATAGATCCCTCCAAGACTGTTGGAACAAAAAAAGTGATGGTATGGTGTGGTATATGGGGTACAAAGATAGTGGGGCCATTCTTCATTAATGGAAACCTCAAGGCCACTGGATATTTGAAATTGCTACATGATGATGTGTTTCCCTCTTTATGCACTGAAGCTGGCGCGTTCCCTGAGTTTTTCCAGCAAGATGGTGCACCACCACATTATGGGTGTCTGGTCCGAGCATTCCTAGATGAACAGTTTCCTGAAAAGCGGATTGGTCGTCGTGGGCCAGTTGAATGGCCCCCAAGGTCTCCCGATCTGACCCCCTTAGACTTTTATCTTTGGGGTCATCTGAAGGCAATTGTCTATGGTGTGAAGATACGAGATGTGCAGCACCTGAAACTACGGATACTGGAAGCCTGTGCTGGCATTTCTCCTGCGGTGTTGCTATCAGTGTGTGAAGAGTGGGAGAAGAGGGTTGCATTGACAATCCATCACAATGGGCAGCACATTGAACACATTTTATAAGTGGTCAGAAACATGTAAATAACTCATGAAAGAATAAAGTTAAGTTAAAACCAAGCACACCATTGTTTTTCTTGTGAAATTCCCAATATGTTTGATGTGTCACATGACCCTCTTCCTATTGAAAAAACAAAAGTTGGATCCAAGATGGCCGACTTCAAAATGGCCACCATGGTCACCACCCATCTTGAAAAGTTTGCCCCCTCACATATACTAATGTGCCACAAACAGGACGTTAATATCACCAACAATTCCCATTTTATTAAGGTGTATCCATATAAATGGCCCACCTTGTAGTATAGTAGATTATCTTAATCTATTACTGTATTAACCTTAAATTTGTTTAAACACGTTTAAACGTCCCTACAATCCTAACGCAGACTTTGCATGTGTTGAGAATGTAATACAAATGTTAAATGCGTAGTGTTGTTAGATTTTGTTTGCCGGTCTCCTTTATTAATATCTGGTGTCGTTTATGAAGATTTCTCTACTGTATATACATTTTGGATTCAACTTCAGACAGTAAAATTAATGTCCTCAAATTCAGAAGGAAAGCTTGTAATATAAACTGATTGTTACACTGTACATGATCAAACTCCAATATAGGATAATCAAACTGCTTAGTTTTCAATGGAAAAATCTGTAATGCAGCTCATATGAAGGATATGTGCATCGTGTTGGATATTTTTCTAGACTTTAGCTGAAGTAAGTGTATGTGTTCTAGCTTAATTTGACCTTGGAGTGTGTGCTGTTTGCTGAGTTTGGAGTTATCTGCTTTCTGTTGCCACAGCCATCTTATTATACTGCTCTGCAACAGATTTCATTTAATGCAGCAGAGGATAGAGTTAAATTAGGTTCTGTGTCCATTAGATTCTGTTATTTAGCCGAGTAAAACAGTGTGCCTGCTGCCGGAGATGTTGCTGGAAATCAAAATGCATTTTGCCTGAACACTTGTTTTGTCAAACTGGGTCCTTTAATTGTGCAGAACAACAGAACATTAGTTAGAAAAGAAAAAATGTACTTTATATAATTCTCCACTTCTCTACTGTATATAATCCCCTGCTACACTAATACACTTTTACCGTCATAGTAATGGGTTTTCTCCATGATTGAACTGCCTGCATGTGGAAATGTCCAAACATGTGGAAATGTCCTGGCGATCTGAATTATATGGGGGATATGGCAGTAACGCGGAGTTCCTGTAATGTGCAAGCAGTGTTAATGGCAGATACAGTGAACAATATGTGTACAGTTCCCGCCAGACTCTTTCGTAAGTTGGTGGCAAGTTATCCATTGATTTTCAAGGATCAGCTGTTTCACTTGGTCAATGTTCTTGAGAGTGATTGCAGTGGGCTCTGAGCACCTTGGCCGGGATTATCATTGACAGACTTCTTTAAAATGTTTGCACCATTCAAATGTTTTACTGCAGCTAAGAGTCTCATCAAATGTCACTTTTACAGCTTTAGGCCCTCGTATTATTGATGATTATTGAAGATTCAGCAGTGCTTGCATGTGTTGTTTGGCATAAGTTTGGATGTGATGGTGAGTGAATGGATCTGGGTGTCAGATACACAGCACTTTTTAGTGTATTACTTTTGTCTTTGTTTTTTCCTCTCTCATCTGTTTTATACTGGGCCTTTATTCGCTAGTCCTGGTGAAGGAGGTGTGGCCATGTGGCTGCCATTCCCAGGAATTATGGGCTCTATGCTAAATCAAACTGTTTTCACATGATGCACTGTAATGTCGAAATAAAATGCTATAGCATTCTTGTATGTTGATGGTCACTAAGTATTGTTTATCTCCTCAGTACATGTACTGGACCATGAAGCAGCAGTTAGCACATCATACAGCGAACGGCTGTAACGTCAGACCAGGAGACCTACTGGCATCAGGCACCATCAGCGGACCGGTCAGTGTGTTTCTGTGTGTTATATTAGATGTTCTTGTTTGTCTTTTGCCTGCTCCCATGAAGGGGACACCACAGCAGACAATCCAATCCGCAAACAACTTGGCACAGGTTTTTACTCCGGATGCCCTGCCTGTCACAATCCTCTCTTTTTATCCTGGTATGGGACCGGCACTGCATTCAGTGGCTGAGGTTTGGGCGCTAGCTGGGAATCAAATGCAGGCCTTCCGCATGGTGGGCGAGCAACCAACCACTGAGCCATCAATGTCCTGTGTGATTTGTTAGCAATTATTCATAACAGTTCATTTCCATGGTGGAAGGTTCTGAAAATGAGTAACAAGAAGATATAAAGGAGTAATGAGTCAAAGACACTGAGGTGGCCTTGTTAACCAACTTATTCACCATGCCATGTTAGAGTATGTGTGTGTATTTCTTACACTGTATGCCAGGCCTGTTGTTCATAGTTCATAGAGTTCTTGGACCATATTAAGGCAACATTGTGGAACCTGTGCAGGTGTGTTTTGGATATGTTATAAGATTAATGCTTTTTTTCCCGAGCAGGTGTGTTGCTAAATGGGCTACGCACCTGCTTAACTCTGAATACAGCCCACTTTACAGGTCTTGTTGTGTTTCTAGGATCCGGAAAGCTTTGGCTCAATGTTGGAACTCTCATGGAGAGGGTCAAAGGTCATTGATCTAGGAAAAGGAGAGATGAGGACGTTCCTTAAGGATGGAGACGAGGTCACCCTCACAGGTGGGACTGAAAAGTGTATTCGGTGTTCAGGACACCTCAGCCTCATACTGTAATGATAGGAATATGTAGCCTACACTTGTGGCCGTATTCAGACACCTGACCATCGTACCCGCATGTGGCTGTTCAACAAAGTTATCATAATGTCTAGGATGTCTCGGTATGCAGTGATATTTGACCTTCGCCCATTAAAACTAACAGGCACAACCATTTTCTGATCTGACCATGTCGCAACCACGCTAATGAGTTTTGAGCTGATGATCTTTTTATCTTCTTCTTTTTCCTTCGTCCAGGTTACTGTGAGGGTCAGGGCTATCGTGTTGGTTTTGGATCGTGCCTGGGGAAGATCATTCCTGCCCTACAGCAGTGATGTTTCCCATTCTTCCTCCTCCATCTGTCCGCCCATCCCAAAACCACCTGAGCTCTTCATGCACCAAATAATGCCTTATCAGTCATGTTTAATTATTCGTGACCTTTTGAGTGACAGCTAATGGAGTACGTAAAAGCGAGCTGCTTTTATTAGCTCATTGGAGTTTTACTCAGCCAAAGCTCTTCTCTGGGTGGAAATGATCATGATTGATTATGTGTGACAGCCAGGGAAATTGAATGCAGATTAGATTAAGCACATTGGCTTTCTTTAATAATACTAGCGTGCCCAAAAACATTCCATTAACTTAAAAAAATAAAATAAAAAAACACGGCAAGAATTTAAGCAATAATGGGTTTATATATGAATTTATAACATGTGATCGTTTGATATATTTTGTATAACACAAGAAGGCAAATTCTGGAAGATTCTATGTCCATGAACTGATGTCAAAATCTCTGAGTGTTAACCACACAGTTCTCCCGTGTCATCACTGAGGCAGACAGTGAACATACAGAACCAAACCAAACTAGTTTTTCCTAGAATCATTAATAATAATGTAAACTAAGAGAGGAATGCAGTACAAACCATCTAAAACATGTTTAGTTTCAGTTGATAAGAGCAATAACACTGTACATTTTCGTATTTTGGAGGAGAAACTGAAGGGGTAAAAGCAGCTAGATTCTCCAACCTCTTTCATTCTAGTTTGGTTCACCAGGTAACAATGACTCCGATAACACACAAAAACCTACATGATGTATGCAATTTACATTCCAATTACATCGCAACAACCTCTTTTGCTAATTGGGTAGATGTCAACACAGCTGACATGCTCCTTTCTGACATCCTTGAGTATAATTAAGCGATAGTACACAAGAAGTGATGTTATTGTGTTGAATATCAGCACAGCTGTGTTGCAGTCATAGGCACACTGATATCCAACAATACAGCAGGACCTCAAGTGTGTGATATATCTATTATCAGCACATTATGTGTTTTTTATTTAATCAATTATTAAATGGCGGAAGTAACTAACAGCACCTGGCGGAGTAAAGACCAATCATTAGCAACTGAGAGTTACTTTAATTAACGCGTGCAAGTAGGTTTCAATTCTTACCAGTTCTATGTAGCCAGAAGTTGAGGAGAATAAACAATGAAGGTGGTGGACAGTCCTGTAAATCTCTTAATTGTTTTTTTAATACTTCTCCCACATCAGAATATCAGCTCTATACATTTTCTGGTTCTGGGATTCAATTTTTAAAAGCTTTAAATGGAAAGCTAGTGCTCTAGAATGTACAATCACTTGTTCCACACATGAAGTTAGAGTCATTGATTGGGGGTGACAAATAAATTTGGGATTCAGCCTTGCGTTAGAAGCTAGTCAGCAATATAGCTCGCCTCAGGCGTAAATAAATCAGCATGTAGAAAATTTAATATGACTTAGAAGCATATATTAAATAGACCAAGTGTTTGTTTTTTTTAATGCGAAACATTATCAGGTGTTTTTCCTTTCTAAACGTGCATCTGTGACTGGTTCTGAATGTGGATTTTTGGCAGGCTGCTGCTCTTTCCTCATTATTGCATACCGTTCTAACATACTTTCACCCATGCTGCGACAGGCAGTAAGATTGTAGAACACATGTGATGCGGAGTGATGCATAGAGTTGAACATCGCAGTGCAGTTACTATCCATTATCACTACTTGTGGAAGGGCTTTTGTCCAGTCAGCTTTCTCTGTCAGAACTAACTGTTGGGTGTGACTTAAATCAAGCTGTGTTGTAAGACATTTCTTCATCTGGGTGATTATTCGTTTAATCCCTACGTCCTCATTCTTCGATGAACAGTTTCAGTTCAAGTTCTCTTTGTATGGATTTATTTAATTGATCAGCTGGAAAAGAAGGTTTACCAGCTTGATCAGCTCCGAATACAATCAGCAACTGAATAAATATTCCAACTTATACCTTGTATACGTTTGCTAAATGCGCGTGCCTTTTCCTGCCATTTTCAAAGAGTTTGATTAAGTAAAACTCCTACGCTTTTTAATAGCCCCTGCTGCGTAAGTTTTCTAAAGATTCAATTTTGCCAAGACACTTGTTGTTTCTCAATGTGAAGTCTAATTACCAAAGGCAGTGTTATGTTTATTTCTATTTGTTACCCACAAATTACTAATTAAAGTTACTGATGTCTATCAACATTGCATGCGTGTGTTTAATCCATCAGCACGCACGGCATAAAAGAGCTGTGTCATTTGATTAATTGCCCTGTCTGCACTCTAAATTCACCTGCTGCGGTTTAATGACTCGTAATGATCTAGCAATCGCTGTTTCATCTCGGCGCTGGGCCGCATTTAAACACGCCATAATCTCATTCCTCTCATTACATCATCTATTACTGTGATTCACTTTCTACTTTTTAGTGCTCAGAGGTCATTCAGATTAAAAAATTTTTAGTCATTATAGTTAAAATCTTAGTATTACCATGCCGGATATGTATACCAATGTAGAGCTCTATAGTTTGCTGACACGGACATGGTCCACCTCGGCTAGGCATTATTTTACCCCATCGTAGAGTTTTTGTTTTTGTTTGTTTATTATTATAATTTTTATTAGAACAATACAAAATAGAATAATAATAGTAATTACAAAAAATCAAACACAAAGGACAAAGAATTGTAAATATGGCAAATTAAGGTAAATTTTACCAAAGTAAAGGTTAAAGACGCGAGAGGATAGATATGATGTATAAACTGTGGAAAAGATAAAACAAGTAAAACAATGTCATAGTAATGTTTAAGAGAATTCAAAAGTGAGGTCATTTATTATGAAAAGTGGGAAATACAATTGTTCCTTTTTACTTTTTTGTTTATGTATAAAGTATTTTGCATTTAAAACAAAATAATTAAGTACAAATTCAAGAGGTTTATTTTCCAAATTCTCATAATAAAAAATATGTCTTCAATACTAAAGGAGTTACATCGAGGTCCAAGAGGTGGTCATTTAGGAGAATTAGGAATCTTTCTGTTTTCTCACACTCGAACAAATGAATCGATCTAATGCATCACAGAAAGAACATTTATTCTCTATCTCCAAATATCTAGATAAAGAATCTTAAGAATAAGATCCTTAAAATGAACATCTTTCATTTTGTTAGAGATGCAGTATTTATTAGGCATAAGCCAGGCTGTATGTTATTATCTTGAATATAAGATCTCCAACAAAATTTCCTTCTCAGATTAATTCTTATTTGAGTTTATTATTGCATTTCCTATTTGTAATATCAAAACCATCTAAAATTCATATGAACCAAACGCTAGGTGACTCTTAATGAAATCGATGTAACGAGGGCGAATAGCTCTCATTAATAGATAACATTCTTTAGCACAAACTGCTTGTATGTCAACATATTTCAAATAAAGGAAGAATGTTACATATGTTATTGTCAAACCATCTGGGGGGAAAGGAGATTTATTACGACCCATAGTTGTTCCAAATGGGCATTTTGAGAGGAGAAAAGTTGTGAGAAAACCAGTTTCCAGGCAAGAAGACACTGCTGGTGAAATTTGGATTAATTTGGAGAATAATTATATTTTAAGACAAAGGAGAGGCCTCCTATCATGATAAACATATTATTTGGAATAAAGAACCATAAGGAATTTCTATGTGTAAGACATATTTTAATCCAGTTAACTCTAAAAGTATTGGGGGTGTCAGCAAAGTCTAAGAAATCAAGGTCCCCTTGACCCACCGACGCGGGTCTCACGAGGGGCAGAGCCCCGCAAAAATACACTGTACTGCTCAGGACGGGCTGTACTGCAAAGTAAACAGGCAGAGGCGCGGCTATTTATACACGCGGTATACATGCAATCAGCCTGGATACGCCGCACCTGGCGGCGTGTCTATTTAAGAGTCCTGGTTCCTCCGCCCTTAGGTAGCACCGGTAAGGTATCAGGGCCACAGAACAGAAATCAAAAGGAGCGCATAAAATTTAAGAGAGGGAGGCTAAGACCCAGCCTCTGTCTCCATAAGACGCCAACGAGAAAGAGAAAATTTCATAAATCCTCGGTAAGGGTATAACTCTGTGGAGAGGATATCGTTTTTTATTTCTAGGTTCCAGAACCCCGTACGGAGCTCTGTTTATTTTGTGTTTTTGCTTTCTATTTGTTTCCTTTTGAGTTCATTTAATTAATAACCCCACGCTATCTCCGTGCGTATTATAAGCACTCTCAATCTCCTGTTTCATTGGGAGGGCGTAAAAACCTGCGCCATGTGTATGTGTGGATCAGGTGGTGGTCCGCTGTGGCGACTCCAGCCAACAACATCTAGCATCAAAATATTCCATACAATAACAAATTATTCTTGTGTTGTTTGCCGTTGTCCGAAAAAATTTGAGAATGTCATTGAACCATTGAATTTCACTTGTCTCAAAATCTGTGAGTTATTTTAATTCAAATGTCGCTTGTTGCACTTTAGCTTTGGTGCTGTAACTGAAATTAGAGCTCAGTGTCAAGCAGGTACATAAAAAATATATTTAGCGAAGTAGCGTTGCTATTTAAAATAATGATTAAAAAATAAAAGTTTGAAAAAGATAAAGTGCAAGGAAGGTTTACAACGTGTCAGCTTTATATCACATATTGATGGCTGCAGTATTATTCATGCCTAATTTATTAATGGTTCAAAGAACATGGGTGATCACGTAAAGTTTAACTACATAACAACAGCTTTATTTTTAACCTCTTAAATGGTATCATGTACAGTATGATAATGATTTATACTTACATAGATACTTGGTGTGCATGGCAACATAGAGATTGCAGTGATATTTACTGGGTCACAATCTGATTTAGAACATGTTTAGAGAAAAACAATCCAGACATTTCAAATTGTAGTGAAAGGTATTAGGTGCATGGAATAGCACCTATTACATATAATAACTTATTTTGTTACGTCCCACTTCTGCCATCCACAAAGTGTCCAGAACAAAGAACGCAATGGCCTAAAAGGGGTTTGACTCGTCGCTTAAAAAAAAAAAAAAAGCATTATTTCACCTTTGAGTTAAACACATAAAGGTTACAGCTTGTAAAGCCGTGTATATTTATATTGCAGAGTTGTGCATGTCATCGCTGACTGTGAAGTCTTGGTAAGGGCTTGGCCTTTAATCTGGGCAACAGATGGTACTGAATTTGAGGTTGAGATGTTTAAAGGTCGTGGGGGGACAATGCAGTTGCTCTCTCTCTCTCGCTCGCTCAGATTTTAAGAGCCAGCACATATGGAGCGCTCACAGTGGGTTTAACCTTAAACTCGCACAACAAAGAAAGACAAAGAGATGAATGAACTACAACTAATGGTGGGTATGCACACTGATAAGCACTCATGCAACATACAATATGTATGTACAATATGTGAAAACAATAAGTACCGTAAGCCTCATGCTGCAGCAAATGTTTGATAGGAAAATGATGATCTATTGTGGAAAGGATGCATAAAGCTTATTTATATGTGCAGACTGGTCAAAGGGCAGAAACTGCAATTCTAATGCTAATAAATGTCACTGAAAAATCTAATATAAAATTGAACATTGTGGCAGAAAAGGTGTTTATTCATTCATCTCCTGGATTCAATGCCATCTTTGATTTACATCTGAAAGTCTTTTAAGATTTATCTTTGTCAGCTTTGCACATCTGGATCTGGATCTTTTTTGCCCATACTTCTTGGCAAAACCGTTGAACCTCTGGAGCGGAGCCAGTGTGTGCAACATATTCTGTGCCAATAATTTTAGACTTGACCATAAATTAAAATGTAAACACCTTTGTAACAACAATGAAATTGGAAAGATTTGTATTAGGTTGGGTCAAATAGCATTATAATATGTAATAATGTCATGTTTTTTTACACAATATTTTTTTTCCTCTGTTGGCCATGTTAAAGAGTTTACATTTATTTCTTCAAAATGTAATAATTTTTTTGATCAATGCCATTTTAGTATAAAAATGTTCCGGCACAATAATCCAAAAGTGCATACGATGTTTTACTGTAAATAAAATGAAAACCATGAGGCCAAATGCTTTTCTGCCTTTTTAGAATTATTGATTAAAAACCTTGAGCTGTGCATTGTGGAGCAAACAGCAAGCAAAAAGGAAGCCAATGCGCTTTCTGAAACCTCCTAATGAATTATGTGCCGCGGATGACATATTTCATACATTTTAAACTGTACCAAGAGGTTTGACAGAATCCAGATGTGTTCACACCCTTGAGCATGCATGAGGAAAAGCTGATGCAGACTCAAGGCATATGGTAAATGTTAGTTAATATAAAAAAAAAATTAATTATTGTTCATATAAGCAGATCTTCAGAAGATCTTTATTTTAAGTATTGTTCAGTCTTGCCCTGAGGATTGAGGTCAGGGTCATTGACTGCAGAAGGCAATTGCAGAAGACCCTGGTTATTGTTTTTTCTTGAATTTAATTTGCCATATATAAAAAAAAAATATTCTGTCTATATAGTTATGAATTGTTTCTCCTTTGCTGTTTCAGTCTTTTATGAGTAACCAACTTTTGAAGAAATAATTACTATTATACATTATAGCCCAAAACAAGTCTTCCTTATTTTATATATTATTTTATAAGTCATTTATTTTCTTGAGGCACATAACTTCTACAAGTGCTCATTAGTCATTTTAGCTACATTTGGCAATATATACCCTCTTGGAGAGGAAAAGCTATACAACTCATTATTGGGAAAGTTATTTTAAAAATGGAGTGCAAAAAGGCAGTTTTTCCAACATGAGTCTCAAACGCAATTTCTAGTCCAAACAAACCATCTGCCAAGGAATGATGAGGGGCACATAAATTAATGTAACAGAGGATGAAATCCTGAGGCTCTCTTACCTTGATTAACCACCGGACTGAGCAGGACACAAGTACACTCATTGATAAAGAAGCAGCTGGTAAAAATTAAAGTGTGTCCACATGGCCATGGCCTTATACAAGTAGCTAAAAACAAAAAGTAACACACAAGATTGAAGCCCTCAGGCAGTATGAGCTCCGAAATTTTATATATATAAAAATATATTTGTGCTGGAGAGAATAGGCTTACACACATGGTGTGTCTCTCCAATACACAATCTAATGGATGATAATAATTAATACATTCATAAAACAAGTAACATTCATCTTAAAATTATAGGAACTTTATTTTGCATTAAGACAAATGACCCAAAACACACTGCCAACACAACAAAGGACTTCATCAGGGGAAAGAAGTTTAAAGTTTTAGACTGGCCAACTCAATTATCAGGATTTAACGCAATTGTATATGTATTTCACCTCCTGGAGAGGAGACTGAAGGGAGAAACCCCCCAAAACAAACACCAGCTGAAAGGAGCTTGAGCTGTGGTACAAGCCCGGAAAAAGAAAAAGAAGACTGCAACAGCTTGGAAATATTTCTACATCGCTCATTAGAGGCATGTATTGCAAGCAAGGGCAATGCAACCAAATATCTAGTGCATTCAAATTTTGATCACTAAAATTTGGATAGTCTGGCATGAACAAGAGCCTTGTTGTTTAACATATCTAGATACAGCTATTTGATCATGCATTGTTATGAATTCTGATCTCTTGTCTCATATTCATCTTTTGATCTCTAACCCAAATATCTTCAGTATATAGCAAACCAATAGAACTGTAAAATCCCTGAGAGAAAGAGGGAGTTCTCTTGGTTGCCAAATGTACTTTTTCATTTTATGACTCCAAATAGTGACAGGACCACCTACAATTACAGATAATCACCCACTTTTTCAGTTAATAGACGATTGCTGCAGTATAAGTCTAGTTATATCACCCATAATTCTACCAACATACCTGTTTTTGGTGCCGTCAAAGTGAAAAAGAAACAGGCCTCAGTTAATTTCAGCAGATTCCCGTTGGAGTTCCGGGATCAAATGCTACATGAGGTGGGAGTCTTGATTAGATTAGGGAGCAAGGGTCGTCGACACTGGCCTCAGTAGTACATCATACCACTGGATAGATGCTATATTTAAGCCTGTGCTCATACTATATCCTGGAAAGAGTGTAAAATGTCAGATCCCCTGTGGAGCTGTGCAAATTAACTTTCCTCTTATTGCTATTGGAATAAGAATTCCGGATTGTGGCAGACATAAAGGGGCTGTATGATGTTGCTGCCTTTGAAGTCTGCGCCCTCCACAGAGATATAGTTCATCAAGTTCATTCAGAGTAAATCACAAATGAACATTACAGCAGATCACGGAAGTAGCAGACACATTAATATCAATTGTTCAAAGGAGATTATTGCATATTTTGGATGCCCAAATTAAAATCGGGAAAGATCATGGAATTTGAAGGTAGGGTACATTCACTACTATTCATTTGCATTTCACTACATTTCTTAGTGTTAGAACCTGGAAAAAGACTGAGGATTTTATTTTCTTAAGTCCACACAAAATATGCCCTAATGTTAAAGGCAGGATGCAAATGATTTGGTGTAACCAGTCGGCATCAGAAATCACATAGTGTGATTTTGACATGCATATGCACCAAATATATTTGGTTATATATTAATTTTTGGTTATAAAAAAGTTATTTCTTCAGCTTTTTTTTGTGACCCAGGTCAGTGAATATTTACACAGCCAACAAATTACATTAGATAAAACTTTATTATAACAAAACAGAGTATAGGAACAAAAGCTAATGAAAAGGAATGAAATATCCACTTGTGTGATTTATCTTTCTGTGACGAAATACAAAGGGATGTAAAACAATAGGTTTTGAAAATGTCAAACATTTTAAAAGGAAATAAAACAAACGTTAATATTCAAAATTCTGCATAATTTCTAATGCAAGTAAAATCGTGATGTTCGCTGTTTTGTTTTGGTCAGAAGGTCAGATTTTTCTCATGCCTATTCTCATCTATTGAAGCATGTGTGCATGAGCTAGAAGTTCTATTGCATGCGGATCGGCATTAAAGCAAAAATACTTCACCCAAGGCACTGTACATCATGTGAACATGGCACGGCATAAAATCCTCATTAGCTTTATTAAGCATAAGAAGATGCAGGCGAAATAAACACAGCACAGTTGCAGCTTCAATCATCAAGACATTGTTGTTTGCTACACATTATTCTTGATTGTGTGCTGCTTCAAGACAGCTGTTGTGATTTTGGCTGAGGCACTTGATAACATGCATGTATGGTTATAATTTTCTGCAGATAAATATGCTAACTGACATGGCTCAAGATAAGAAGAGCAAAGGATGTGGACTTTAAGTGGTGGCCAAAGGCAGTCGCAATTCGAATAAAGGGAATTCCATTGATCCACAGCTAAATGGCTTGATCTAGGGTTGCGTATCCTAACAGGCATGTGCCGATAATAA
The DNA here is from genome assembly GCA_011419295.1 of Clarias macrocephalus. NCBI lineage: Eukaryota > Metazoa > Chordata > Actinopteri > Siluriformes > Clariidae > Clarias > Clarias macrocephalus. The sequence goes on along the minus strand of JAAGKR010007357.1, from coordinate 24,101 downwards.
ATAATTTTCTTATAGTGTATAAAAATAACTTAATGTTTAGCTGTACTTCTATTTGAATCACAATAAAAAAATAAAAAAAAAACTTTGGAGCTACACATCTTTGTTTTTCAAACTGTAATGCCTTCTAGAAAAAAAAAATACACTGTTGTCTACAAATGTCCATGCTTTTCTCCTAATTAAACAGGCAAACAGCTCAAAGAGTAATGAGAGTGCGATGATGTGGTGCTTGTTGAATATCATGATATGTCGTTTGACTGATTATTGGCACAAGCCTCATCTTGAATTGCATTCATGCTACTTTGCTTGCATTTCTCACCTTACTGTAAACTGATATAAATTTCTATAATTTCAAGATTGAGTAGTCCTTATGAGCAGATTTGTTAGCATGCCTCCAAGCCAGGCTTCATTTCACTGAATGGCATACATTAAATACACACATCATCCATCATGATTATTAGAAAAATGTACAAAACTGAAAAGGTTACCCCAAAAATAGAACACTGACATGCCCATTCTCAAACTGCTTTAGTGAACGTTCTGTTCATGTATTTGATATGTTACTCTGTGCAGTACTGGGTTGTTCTGCCTGGTCCTGGTGCTGTAGGTAGTTTCTGAGCTTGTAGAGTCTCTAGTTGGTGTGCTTCACTATTGGAGTAAGTCCATTCCACTTGACCTTGCAACCTGCATAGAGGGATGTCTGCAAGACAAGAAAGAACCTTTTTGAGGCAATCGTAATGCAACCACACAAGTCTTTTTCCTGTACCGTAGCCATTTCAAGTGCTTTTATCCTATTCCTGTACCTTTAATTCATGTCTATGGATCACTCATTCCCAGTCTTGCTAGCTTTAGGGGGGGGTCATGGCAGCAGGCTGGTTAGGGCATGAGATGGGGTACATTGCAGGGCACACACACACACACTATGGGCAATTTGGGGAGAGCCAATTAGCCTAATCTGTCTTTGGATTATGGATGGAAACTGGAGTGTCTCGAGGAAAATGCACACAAAGGCGGGAATCGGACGCGGACCCTGGAGGTTCATGGCGACAGTGCTCACCACTAAGCCACCATGCCGATTTGATTTAGCAAACATATTTGACTAATTCCAGCCACTCACAGAGAAGGTTTGACAGATCCTGTCCATTAAATTATACTGCTTGACTGATCCTGGCTGCTCCCTCAGAACGTTTGATCAATCGCGCCATCTTCCACAAAGTCTCCTGACAATTGCCTTATGCTTTCATGCTGGAAAGTTTGACCAACCTCTTTGACCAATCTCTCTGCTCTCTCAGGTTTGAGTGCTACCACTGCTCCTGCGGAAAGCTTGTTTAATCTTGCCTTCCACTATGGAAAGGTTGACCAATCCCATCTATCTATTCCCACAGGCTTTCATGACCAATCCCACCCACTTATGCAGAAAATGTGACCAATCTAGCCTTCTTTGATTGATCAACCTTACTACCAAATCTGCAAAATCCAGCAGACAGTCCTCATCAATCCCACCAGTTTTTGTTTACTGATATACAGATTAGTATGTTTGGTCTCTTTTGCCAGGTATACTAACAAGTCATTCTATCATTCTGAATAGTTGTTCCCTTTTGATTGCTAAATTTGAATTATAACTTGTATACATTTATACAGTACGAGTTCCATGTACCTCAAGTACCACATGCCTGTGCGCCATCATTAGACTGTCTGTGATCATGCTAGTCGTCTAGATGCTGCTCCTCCCAGGTGGATGTGGGGATGGCGCTGTATGGGTCCATGATGACTTTGGCACAGCGGATGATCATGGCCACCAGCAGCAGGCAGAGGAAGGCAATGCATGCCAGAGTCAAGCCCTGGTCCACGTCCACGAACTCGGGATCTGGCGTTGTTTCCTCCATCGCTTCTGCTTCGCTCTGTCCACATCGAGCTGGGCCAGCGATACCATCCTGATTGTTTAGCTGAAAGAGAGAATGATAGAAACGCTAACCTTTTAATGTATTGTTTCTAATTATATTTATTGTCTACAAACTATTCATGTGTCATACAAATATGTGTCATTTAAAATGGTTATTGGACATGATGCTTTTATTTGGCTGAAAAACAGAACAGGCCAAATTTATTTGACAATGATCCACAAACAGAATGTACTCGGAGCACTTCTGAAGATGGTCTTAATAAAGCTTGTTTCTGGGTCCGAGTTAAATTGTCATGTTCACATACATAGTAAAAGTGCTGAGTCATGGATCTGAAAGCACTCAGAGCACTGAAGCAGCTTTTAGTCCGTTGATGATGCAAACATTTTTCAAACCCGCTTTGTGTTTGGGTACTTGTATAAAAACCAGTGTGTATTTGTATACGGTTAAGATACTGAGACAGCTCATACGGAGACAAATGCTAAGTACCTAAACACTATCCATCTGACATCAAAATCTCTCTCTAAACACGGAGCCCTGTATGCTCAGAGATTTCTGCAAACCTTCTTCCTAAATGGCAAGTGATCAGTCAACAGCGTGATCGTGAGCAAAATACAGAACGGCGCAGTAAATCCTAGCTGCTTTCTGAAACCACTCTACACGCAGCAGTGCTTGAAATTGCAACTGTTTCGATTTGTATTCATATTTTATACTTCATCACACAGCCAGGGTCCTATTTCCAATCTCTCAGAACGTAACTCAACTTCATTCGATTAAACTCTTTGCCTATTAGGATTCCATATTGCCACTTCACTTAGCTAATAAAAAAGTTGTTCAGTGCTTTATGTTCACTCATCTTTACTGATGAAAGGAAAAGAAGACGACATGAGAGAAATGGCTATTTTTAGAGGCATTCTGATCAGATGATTCAGGTGCATTGTTTGGTAATGTCTATTCTTGCTGCTGTGCTCTCGGCTTTTCTAAAATAGTACAACCTTTTTAGACAACGAAAAGCTTTTTAAAATGACAAAAATAAAGCATTATCATAGGGCCCAAAGGGGACATTGACTCTGGAACTCAGTAATAGGGAAATGTTTGTGCAAATACAATTCAATTCAATTTTATTTCTATAGCGCTTTTAATAATGCTCATTGTCTCAAAGCAGCTTCACAGAAATGAAAAGAAAATGAAAAAATTTATGGAAGTGTATATATGTGTAAGAAAAATGTGTCTAGATAATGAGATTGTCCCTGATGAGCGAGCCAAGGGTGACCGCGACAGTGGCAAGGAAAAACCCCCTGTGATGGCAATAGGAAGAAACCTTGAGAGGAACAGGGAACCCATCCTCATCTGGGTGATAACAGATAACAGAAAATGTATAACATCATGTGTGTTATGTAGCTGAAAGTTTGATATAACAGAAGTTATTTAAATTAACACAAAGTCCAGTTCAGCACAGGGATGAGTCAGCAGGTGCAGAGGGCAGATGAGCTCTGAATCACTGGGAGCTCAGGAGCAGCATGTGTAGATCCAAACCAACATGAAGAGGAATCCAGCTGGAGCAGGTCCTTCTCTGGATGCCTCAGGATCCTCGCAGGGTTGGCCTCGGTCTACTGGAGCTGGAACAATCTCCAGATGCCTCGGGATGGGTGGAAAAATAAAGAGCAGGTGAAAAGAATTAGCGTGGTTGCCATTCAGGATAGATGTACTGGAGTATGAGGTAAAGAAATAAATTATGTGTATGCCAGATTAAAGAGATGCGTCCTGAGTCTACTTTTAAACTGGGAAACTGT
>JAAGKR010007357.1:0-20390 GCA_011419295.1 Clarias macrocephalus | reverse complement strand
CTTTTCACTTTTCCATCATTGATTCTGTAAAGCTGCTTTGCAACAATGACCAGGGTTAAAAGCGTGATACAAATAAAACTGAATTGAATTGAGTAGTAGTAGTATTTCTAGTGAAGCATCTTCTTAAAGTCAGTTAAGTCAGTGCAGATATTTTATTTGAAGCTTTATATTTCATTTGATGTATTAGTGCAATGGTTTGTTAGTGTAGAGAGTACAGAGCTCAGTTCTCCAGGAGCTTACACTTTCTAAAGTCATCCGGTCAGCCATAATCCCGTTAGACCACATTCTACTCATCTCAGTTTGGAAATGAGGTGTGTGTGTGTGTGTGTGTGAGAGAGAGAGAGAGAGAGAGAGAGAGAGAGACCCGCCTGAACAGATAAACCGCTTCCATTCAAACATCTCCTCTTTCTGCCCTTCATACCAGACAGCACACACACCCCTCCTATAAGCTCCCGCAGTCCTTATAGTGGACCATCAGCGTCCTGGCCTCGTGTCTCTTCACTGTCTCTCCGAGGGACATGTCTGCTATCAGGATGTTTCGCGGATGAAGGACATCTCGGGTATCCGGCGCGTGATCAGTCACTTCTCACTTCGGCACATCACACTCTTCCTCCTTGGGGTTTTTTTTTTTTTTTGTCTTTTTTTGTTTGTTCTGTTGAAAGCGAGAGTGTGAACGAATGAGCACACCAGCACCGGAGTCAGTAATATGAACTTTCTGCCAAGTGGAATATGTTTCTATTTGTCTGTGGCAACCTGCTGGTTCACATCAAGGGTCGACTCGTCGTGGTGGTGGGTATCTCAGGAACACCAGACAGCTCCTTCCTCTTACTATCTGCATGCGACATTACAGGATTCCCCAAAAGTCTGCATGCATTGGGGAAATTAACACTTTTTATAAAGCAAAATATCATTCATGCCATTTCTTTATCGACACAAACAGGAATGTCTCTTTCACTCACAGTGAGCTCGTGTCATGCACGTGATTGCTTAATATCTACATCATTCATTACTTAATTTCTCCTATAAATATAGATCAGTAGTTTCTGGACCATCAAAAAAGTTGAAATGGACAGTGATTAAGTTTTAGAGTTAATACGCTGTGTTTTGTTGTGTGTGCTTGTATGTGTGTGGGTGTGTGTGTGTCGCCACGATACAGTAGAAGCACGTGATTCATGACTAACACTGTGCATATGTCGAAGTTGAGGAGGATATGAAGTGATATCTGAGAGGTGATTTTTTTTTTCTTCTCGCCTCATAGGTACATGGGCACGCTGGGCTCGCAGGTGATGTGCGACAACATCCCGGGTCTGGTGAGTAAACAGCGGCAGATGTGCAGGCAGCATCCCGGGGTGATGCAGGCGATCAGCGGCGGAGTGAACGAGTGGATCGGCGAGTGTCAGCACCAGTTCCGCCATCAGCGCTGGAACTGCAACACTGCAGCGAGGGAACACAGGGCGTTCGGCAAACTCCTGCACCGCGGTGAGCGCGCGCGCGCACGCACGCACGCGCACACATTTTCTGCACCGACGGTTGAAAGCCGTTATGTAGAGCTGATCTCAACTTTGGATTACACTACATTAGTTATCTAAAATACAAAACGCCTTTTTTTTTTAAAGGTCTATCATCCATTATCACAGGTATAATTGTACCATCTCAGTGCCACTGACGCTCTATAGAAAGCCGCCAAATTTAAACTGAACTTTACAGCTTTGAGGCTTATGGATCCCTCCTACACAATTCATCAACACGCCCAAAAGGTCAGATTTCGCACAGAAATCGATTAGCTTGGCATCTATCAGCTGTCTTAAATTAAATCCTCAAAAAGAAGTCAATGCAGAAACTCTGCCACACACATTTTCTAACCAGTAATGGTGTGAAAGAAAAGCTGCGCCTCAGGGTTTACTCGTGCATGAGCTTTCAAATGAACCAGAAATGATGAAAGATCTGTTGACATATTTATTTATTCACCAGACTTTTGAAAATATATATTCAAAAACATTTGAATAGATTCCATAGGACTTAATAGCTCAGCTGAGGGTATTTCACTTGAATAAGGCTGAAACATCCTCCTCTGAACTGTATCTTAGATTCTTTATTATACTGTGTATAATTTATTGCATTTACAGCTGCTTCCTGAATCGCTTTGAAGCTGCGTAATCATGACTAACATCAATTGCAGTAAAACAATTTCTAAGAGATCTCTCCTGCTTGATAAGGTTATGAAATGTAATTGAACTAATAATTTCTTTATGATTGTTGATTTTTGTGTGTATGTGTGTGGATAACTATTGGATGTTTTTCTTTCACGTGGAGGTTTTTTTTCTTCCATTTTATTATTTTTCTTTGCAGTTGATTTATGTAAGCTATTATGTAATTTGCTCGAAATAGCTGTAGTTTCCAAATGCATTGGGCAATCAGATTAAGCAATAATTTAAGTGTCATATGTGTATGCCTAAAAAAGTAAATTAACTGAGGGTTTTTTTTTTCCTACATATTTTTAAACGTACTGTTTAACATATTTGTTGTCACGAAGCATCCAAAATAAAGTTGCAGGACAGGGTTTAGAGCAGCAAGGTTCACCGACACAACTAATGTATATAACAGCATTTTTTTTTCATCTAAATTCTTAGTTCATTGCCATCATCAGTTCTGCCACACACCAGTCCAAATTATTTAGTAACTACATAACGGTAGTGCAGCAGGTTTATGCTGGGATTATGGATGTCCAATCAAGACGTATCATCCTACTTTGTTTGAAGAGTTTTCTAAGGCATCCAATTAACACATCGATCAGACAGAAATACAGCTTGAACTGCACTGACTCTGAAGCCCACAGTAATAATATTCATCCATAACCATGTCCTGAGTCTATTACAAAAATGTCAACACTTGATATAGCAAATTACATTTCTTTTGTCTGCCCCATAGAGAACTCCTTAGTTAATCTACTGTAGTCTTCTACTTCTGAAAAAGAAAGTTGATACAAATCATTATTTTGACTTGTGAATAGGTTTAATCCATGCTCCATGAGTTTTTTTTTATTTCTGTGCAACTTTATGCAAGTGAGTATAAAAACATGCAGTGAATGACATATGGTGTAAGTAGTTCTCTCCCCTTGTAAAATCTTATTAATGGGAACATCTACACTGACACTCAGGGCCATTCTCCCAGGCCCTTTCAGCTGGTCTACTCATATAAGTTAACTTAAATCTCCGTCTTTAATCTTTTCCCTTTGGTATTCAGACCTCCCAGTAAGGCCACAGACCCATCTTAGGGCATTGCATGGGAGGTTTCTCAGTGGCATTGTGAGAATCTACTTAATGTCAAAGTCAGTGCACTAATTTAGGACAATTGCTAGGATTTGGTGGCAGAGATTTTGCCTTGTACTGACAAAGCTTACAAATGAAAAGCTAAAGCTCATAACCCCTGCTTCTGTTGCACTCCTTTTCTGTCGAATTGGTCGCTTTTGTTCTTTCTCTCCATCCCAGTCTTTTTCTCATGCACTCATAAAACATTAATGTTACTTATACACTCATTCCTTTCTCATACACACAAAGATCACTCTCACTCATGATCCACATCCTGATCATTTGGATTTAGAGAGTCTTTGATCCTAAAATAATGACGTGTTTAAAGGCAAACCGGTAGCAAAGGTACATCACAGTGTTCTCTTGTAAGTGTCTCTTCTGTTTGCCAAGTGTAGTGTCTGTGCTTGTCAATGACCAAATGTTAATTGAATGCACCAGAGCTTGCTGCTTTTCATGTGCTGGGTTCTTGTGCATGCTTACCTACATTTCTGTATTTCACATTTCAACTTTGCATATGCTTAGGCAGTCGTGAGGCTGCCTTCGTGTACGCTATCTCTTCAGCAGGCATGGTGTACACACTGACCAGAGCCTGCAGTCAGGGTGAGCTGGACACTTGCTCCTGCGACCCAGGAAAAAAGGGCTCATCACATGATACCAAAGGGCCTTTTGATTGGGGTGGATGTAGTGACCATGTGGATCATGCCATTAAGTTTGCCCAGGCATTTGTTGATGCAAAGGAGAAGAAAGAGCGGGATGCACGAGCACTTATGAACCTGCACAACAATCGTGTAGGAAGGAGGGTAAGTTCATTTATTTTTATGAGTACTGTTTAATGGTGGTATCGCCATGTTTTCCCCTAAGAAAATTATAGAACAGGATGTTGCTCAGCTCTTCACAGACAAACAGTTCATGCCCAAAACTCACATAAGAACTGGTTATATGTTTTAAAAAATCCAGTGCTAATTCCGGGGTCATTTAAATAAAAGAATATTCAGCATGAAAATGTTAACAGCTTATTATACAGTTGTAGAAAGGAAGTCTTGAGGTTTCTTCATGTTGCCTCAAAGGCATTTGCCAAAGTCATTTCTTGGTTGCTTATTCGGAATCTTATTAGTGGCAAAGTACCACCTCCACGCCTCTAGTCTCTACAAAACTGTTCTTATATAGTTAGCTGTAGGATTCTACTGCAATGTCGCAGCTCAGTTTTAAAGTTCACAACTTTGTTTCTCATCACTTTTAATAAGAGAATGGAATAATCCTGTTTAACCTATCATGAGTTGGACTTGAAATCTGAGGCCATCCATTCACAAAGAAAACACAATTCCAAAATCTTCCATGATGAACTGACTCGCTCATAAGATGGCTCACCTAAATCCAAGATTTTTTTCCCCCTCACCCCTATTATCTAGGCAGTGAAACGTTTCATGACTCTGGAATGTAAATGCCATGGTGTGAGTGGGTCCTGCAACATTCGGACATGCTGGCTGGCCATGAGCGACTTCAGACAGACGGGCGACTACCTGCGCAAGAAGTACAACAGCGCCACCCAGGTTGTGATGAACCGATATGGGACGGGCTTCACCACTGTACACAGGAAGTTCAAGAAGCCCACGAAGAATGATCTGGTCTACTTTGAGGACTCACCTGATTACTGCATATGGGACCATGAAGCTGGTGAGCTTTTACTGAGCGTTACATGACGCACTATATGTACTGTATATCCAGTAGAAATTTCTGTAAGGGAATCCATAATCATAATAGGAGTTGAGAAAAAAAAAACCTGAGTTTACCAACCAGTATCACATGTAAAACTCTTTAAAATGTAAAAGTCCTGGCATATTCTATAATAACTAACTGTGTTACTCCACCAGAAATCTGTAAAGCATAAGTCTTGCCCCTGAGCCTAGTGAGAATGTAATGAGAGAATGGAAGTCATTTAGCCTGCTATTACATTCACAACATTCACAGCAATCACAATAGGATCCTGAATGCAGTTGGGTAGTCCCCGCGAGGCATGAGACTATCTCTCTGTACCTTTTCATGTGTGCTTATGCTTGTATGTGCGAGTGTGTTGAAGTGTACTGAATAACACCAGGTGTGCCTGTGTGGACTGCGGGAGGGGTAGAGGTGCCTGACAGGCTGCAGATGATCCAGGGCTATCAAGTAACACCGCGTTTAAGACACATTACCACAGATCTGTGGACAGCACAGGAGCTGAAACGTGATCCCCGCTCTCAACCACTATAAATTACTGGCCTCACCAGCACACCTCTCTTCTGTCTGCCCCTGAATGGGCAGAAATATTTAGAGTCGTAGGTCATGTCTCATAACTTCCCACAGGGTGGATGATGATCTCTCCGAAAAAATCTCTCAGCCCAAGTTTTTTTCAACTTCTTCTGAACTGTGAATTCTGTTTTCCCAAAAGAATAGAGGACCATGTATAAATAAAATGCATGATCAAATGACATACTGATATGCCGAAAGTGCTATGCTTTTCCAGTACCATTAGTCATATGCACCTTGAAGTTTGTGTCATGGAACAAGTGATGATGGAATTGTTTTGAGACACCACGGTTGAAGTAGAATGGCAAACGTGCATTCATGTCGATCTAAGTCGAGTTCATCATGAAAAGGACTTGGAGAAGAGGTTTCAAGAACCATCCTAAGATGAAGCTGCTAGGGCTGCTAGTGTGAAATCAATTCCAGGAACTGCACATGCTAAAGTCATCTTGTGGCACGCCTCACATCTCAATTCAGTGAGCAGATGCAGCTCAGGTGATGATGAAACCGAATTCGTCCTGGGATACCAGCCATTTGGATGGTCGAGCGGGGGATGGGGACTGCTGGGTCATGCCTAAACACATCTCACAATCGCGTGCAAGACACCAGCACTGACAAATCAGGGCAAGGTCCACCAATTACATGAACCTTCAAAACATTGCAAGTTTAAAGGTTAGAATGGAATTATGTAAGACAGCTGACATTAATCTCCTGTTGTGTTTGTAAAGGTTAACGTCGGTGCGTTCATAGTTCATGATTGTTCTCCCAGTGCTATGTTGGGCCGCCAGTCTGAGAGCCCTCATGCGCAAAGCCCTGAGAATTTTCCCAGGATGCCACATGAAAGCTAGGGTTGATACAAGGTCTTTGACAATTTCGATATCAGCGGTCGATCAGTGCCGCACCAGTCTCCACGCCGGGCGGGGTTGTCTAGATTAGGGCTGTTGAAATGAGCACGCGATGAAGACTTGCAGCTGCAGCTGATAGGTCCTATCATCAGTCCCTCATCTTATGAAGGACCAAGCGGTCATCTTCTTACCCAGCACAGTCTGCTCTGCTGCTTCTTCAGGAGCTTCAGACGTCTGCCAGGCAGCAAATCCAGATTGTTCAGCCCAGCGTTGCACATCTCAAGTAACTGTGCCAGCCAGCTGTGCATAAACTCCTTCTGATATTAACTTCTAAGATAACATATAATGGTATAATGATGTGTTGAAATAAAAGGTTTTTGATTGGTGTGCCTGAACTGCATGTTTAACTATGATAAAAATAAAAAAAAATAAGCTAACATAATAAGATTTACAATATGTTTAACAATCACACTGTGCATTGTTCACACTTGTGCTGAGTGTATCTGTCTCTACTCTTGAAGGGTCAGTGGGCACGGCCGGGCGTGTGTGCAACCGGACTTCACATGGAGCCGACAGCTGTGAGGTCATGTGCTGCGGACGAGGTTATGACACTTCCCGCGTGAGCCGCACCACCAAGTGCGAGTGCAAGTTCCAATGGTGTTGTGCTGTTCAGTGCCGCGACTGCCATGAAGAGGTGGACGTCCACACGTGCAAGGCTCAGTCATGACCACTGTCAACCACGTATGCTGGTATTGACAAAGCACCTCTTTGTAGCACTGTAAGACTGATCCAGGGTCAGGTTTTCTGCCTAGAATTATTGCTTATGAGGGCTATCACAGTGCAGGTGAGGAGCTACAGACTAATCCGACAAACACACTAATATACATTATAAAAACCAATCATTAGAAACTAGGACAAAATAAATGAGCTGATGGCTTCAAGACATTGGTCAAAGCAAGAGCCAACAGTAGCTGTTTCTAAAACTAAAACTTATTTTTTTTTTGCATATTTTTGTTGTTCCTTTTTACATGTTAAAGGTATTTATTAAGTGCTGTATTAAGAGTAATTATCTTCAGCATTTCAAATGTAAGTGCAAGTGTAAATACAAGCTATATGTTATTTAAAATAAAGCTTACATGGATATCCATTTTTCATGAGTGTTTAGAGTGATTTGTTCCTATTTTGATGATTCTGTAAAGTCATGGTAAGGGTCAAATTTTGCGAACACCTTTTTGATATTTGAAGGTTGCGTCTACAGCCATAACATACCTCAGCGAACAAGTATTTGACCACTAATTGGCATCAAACAAAATAGTTCAATAAACTTGAATAAGAAAAATAATACACTATGACTTTCAAACCAATTAAACAGTGGAAGAGTGCTTAGTGCAGTGCTCAGCCACACCACAATCATCCAAACACACCTGAGAGAAGACCTTCAGTGTACAAAAGGTTTGTAAAATCTATGCCAAATCATGTCTAGGTGCTACTCAAACAGGCAAAAACAACCACTCAGTCCAGAGATGATAAGACACATGACCAGTGATAAGTGTTCAAAGGTAAAGGTACAAGATAATCTGATGGTCTGATGACTGCGGGTGAAAAAGCACCATGCTACAAGAATACAGTATATATTTTAGATGTTTGCTCTAATAAATATGGTAAATTCTAAATATTAAGTGTTGTGTTACATCAAGATTTTTTTTGTTCATCAAACAGGATGCATATACCTTTCTTACATGTACTCTTACTTTTTCAATACCAATGTAGTTTGTAGTAAGCTATATATAAAGAACAACTTAACAATGTAGCCTATTTCGTACCTCTAGAGGGCAGCAGAGCAGCTGTTTTAAGCTTAGTCCTATTCTAAACACTCGTTCAGATGTACTATTTCTGTACTGTATATGGTTTCTGTGAATGTTGTTAATTCAGAAATATTAAATAGCCTTTTTGTTTTTGTGGCTGTAATTGTTCTATAACAATCTGCCCAGCAACCAGCTGTAAAGACACAAGCTGAGTTGGTCTGTTGGTACTCCGTATTTGCAAGCTGGTATTGCTGAACAAAGAAGCTGTTACCACACCGTACCATACAATCTGTAGCCTACATAGCCACAAAGAGATATATTCAAATCGCACGCACACACAAAATCAAATATTGTGTCAACATAAAAACAGGAAGCTGATGCTACAGTGGGCACAGACTCCCTAAAATAAGGATGACTAGACAAGTATAGCCTGGTTTGATGAATCTCAGTTTCTGATAGGGTCAGAATTTGGTGTCGGTGGTGAAATGGAATGGAGAATCATTTCTTGGCACACTTTGGGCCATTAATACCAACCATTCATTGCTTGAATGCCACAACCTATTTAAGTATTGTTGCTGACCACATGCATCCCGTAAGGACTATAATTTACCCATCTTCTAATGCCTCCCTTTAGCATGATAATGCACCATGTGACAAAGCAAAAGTCTCTCAAACTGATTCCATTAACAGGACACATTCAAAGTTCAGGTTTAGTTTTCTCAGTCTCTGGAACTGGAACCAATAGAACACCCGTGGAAAGTTGGAGAATGGTAAATTTGCAGCATGATAGCATACCTGAAAATCAGCAGGAATTGCATGATGCATTCATGGCAACTTGGAGAGAATCTCAAAGGAATGTTTCCAACATCTTGTGGAATCCATCCCATAAAGGAGTAAGGCTGTTCTAAGAACAAAGGGAGACCCTGCCCAATATTAATATAGTGTTACAATAAGTGTCAGGTGGTATACTGTAGGTACGGTGCCAACCCATTGCATGGCACAAGCACACACACTCAATCCAATACCATGGACAATTTGGAAATGCCAATCAGCCTAAACCACATGTCTTTCCACTGTGGGAGAAAACTGGTGTACCTGGAAGAAACCAACCAAGCATGGGAATTTGAACCCCCAACCCTGGAGTTGTGCAGTGAGTGCTAATGACTAAGCCACTGTGCTACCAATAGTGATCATTTTAGTCAATAATAAGGAAGCTGGGAAATGGCTTAGGACTTCCACAGCCTGACCATAGGACCATAGTCCCCATAGGACACTTAGACAGATTATAATATTTAATGTTTGCTTTTACTGTAGCAACAATATTTTATGGATATATTTTTTTTTATCTGTCATGCCCATATAATAAAGAAACAGTACGTGGACACAATGATTTTAAGGCAGTAAGACAATTTTAATCACATCACCTTTTATGAGGTCTGAGGAGAATAGCCAGACTGGTTAAAGTTGGCAGGAAACTTAAATTACCAGTCTTTACAAAGGTGGCTGGCAACAGCAGAAAAACACAGGGGTTATGGTCCTGTCAGCTAAAACAGTAATCAAAGGATAGAGTGGGCACAGGCTCAAACCGAACAGTTAAAGATTGGACAAATGGTCCCTGGTCTTATTGTAATCGTATTGCAATCTGTTCAGAGTTAGGGAGCCTCATATTCCTGGTAATAACTGGAACTGTTTGTGGTTTCCTGCTGTTGTGAACCATTTGCCACAAAGTTTGACATAATGGTTGTAAACACTGGTTATTCTAGTTACAGAATAGAATAGAATTCCTGTCAGCTTTTATCTCCTCATACCTTTTATATAAAATTTTTACATACAGAACTGGATGATTTCCTCCAAACAATTCAGTGGATCAGAGAATTGTGTGTATCAAAATTCCATCCTGGGATGGTTTTCATGAGAGCTAGTTTCATCATGGTGCTTGATGGGTTTTGCAAATGCTTTCAAAATACAACAGACTGTTGTTTCGACTAATTCTATTGGTCAAGGCTCTGGGGTACTGTTCAGAAAGTCAGGGGATCAAGCCCCAGAAACAACAATAGGTGTTGCTAACATTAGGTAATGTTGCTTAATTACCTAGTGCAATGTTTTGTTCTAGATACTGTTGTGTCCAAACTTTTGACTGGTACTATTCATTACAGTACAGGTTTTGCACAGGTGAGCTTCTTAGGTAAGTGTTACCTAATATGTGATACAGCCCCCTAAAGGAGAAAGGGTTAAGGGCTTATGGGCCCAACAATGAGGTGTGGTGTTGCTTGGGCTTGAACCCCTGACTTTCTGAACAGTACCCCAGAGCCTTGACCAATGGAATCTCTTACTGCCCTAAATAAGTGCAGGGATAAGCAGGTGTACAGCTGTTCCTATGAGTCGGAATAGTGGTTGGATACATATCCCTAAAAACCTGGTTCCTTGTTGTTGACGTACATCAATGACCTGTATGTAATTATATGATACTAGAAGTTACCTGCGGCTCCATCCACATGCAGATCCTGACACCTGCATGCTACATTACCTGCGAATATTCAATTCAATTCAATTCAATTCAATTCAATTTATTTCTATAGCGCTTTTAACAATGGTCATTGTCTCAAAGCAGCTTCACAGAAATTAAAAGAAAATGAAAAAATTTATAGAAGTGTATATATGTGTAAGAAAAATGTGTATAGATAATGAGATTGTCCCTGATGAGCAAGCCAAGAGTGACGGCGACAGTGGCAAGTAAAAACTCCCTGTGTTGGCAATAGGAAGAAACCTTGAGAGGAACCAGACTCAACAGGGAACCCATCCTCATTTGGGTGATAACAGATAACAAAAATTGTATAACATCATGTGTGTTATGCAGCTGAAAGTTCGATATAACAGAAGGTATTTAAATTAACACAAAGTCCAGTTCAGCACAGGGATGAGTCAGCAGGTGCAGAGGGCAGATGAGCTCTGGATCACTGGGAGCTCAGGAGCAGCATGTGTAGATCCAAACCAACATGAAGAAGAATCCAGCTGGAGCAGGTCCTTCTCTGGATACCTCAGGATCCTCGCAGGGTTGGCCTCTGTCTACTGAAGCTGGAACAATCTCCAAATGCCTCGGGATGGGTGGAAAAATAAAGAGCAGGTGAAAAGAATTAGCGTGGTTGCCATTCAGGATAGATGTACTGGAATATGAGGTAAAGAAATTAATTATGTGTATGCCAGATTAATCCATTTTTTAAACTGGGAAACTGTGTCTGAGCCCCGAACACTGTCAGGAAGGCTATTCTAAAGTTTTGGAGCTAAATATGAAAATGCCCTACCTCCTTTTGTAGATTTTGATATTCTGGGAACTACCAGAAGTCTGAAGTTTAAAGAATAGAGTGTGTGGTCAACTTGCTGCTACTCTTAATGCTGCTCCAATGTTTTGACGGCCCTCACTTCTGCCTGTTGTAGTCGCCGTCGCTATAGACACTATGCAGTCTGAGCTGGGTTTTACTAGGCCTGAGCTCGGCCTGACGTACCAGTTGTTGCCATAGACAATGCTGCCTACTGTTACATTCATTGAGGATACTGCCTACTATCACATTCGTTGAGGAACGCCTGTGACACATCACATTATGGTATAAAAGTTATTGGTGGTGCTACCAACTGTTGCTTTCAGTGACACCACCGAACCACCTGTGGAACAAACAAAGCCACAAACACCGCTGCGTACTGCTACATTTGGTGACATACACTTTTTCGCCATAGTCTGCGCTGCTGGCTTTTACATCCTTTGAGTTAGCTGTGTTGTGTTACATCTAGTGAGGAACGCCTGTGACATGCCTGTGACTGACCTTTAGAATTCCAAGGCCAGCTAGAAAAATCGGAGGGCTGCATCAGGAAGGGCACTAGGCGTAAAATGTGTGCCAAGTTGTGTGCGGATCAGATGGTCCACTGTGGCGACCACTTGACGGGAGCAGCCGAAAGAAAGTTTATAGTCAGTTTCCTTTCTAGCTCTTATAAAGACCAGTAACTCCTTTGAAAGCGTAAAATGAGAAACCAGCTGCATTTATGAAATGAATAAACTGTACATGTTTATTATTCATAGTCAGTTCTCCAAATGTCTTATAATGAAATTCATTTTATTGTGTTCAATTGAATTAATAAGAAAGAAATTATTTCTGTATTCACAGTGAAACAGTTATATTCTAACGTCCCCCTAAAACACTAACGTTTTTTTATTATTACGTATGCATTATTCATAAATTTGTACTCTGTCGAAACTTCAGTTGTAAAAAATAGTTATATAAAAAAAAGTCCAAAAACACCTGAAACTCTTGTTATATAAAACACCTGAAACTCTTGTAAGAATATCGCAACAGGTAAATGCGTCTGATAGCTGTTGCTGTAAAACATTACTCTTGTCACCTGTAGTGTATTGCCTGACGTAAAACGCCGGTTAACGTCATTTAGGATTGCTCTGTGTGTGTGTGTGTGTGTGTGTGTGAAGCACGACATTATTAGGGGACGGAACAGGGGGCAGGCTGAGGAACACGTCCAACCCAGCAGCCTGAAAGTTAGCGGCTAAGCGCTTAGCCACCTAGCACTGGAGTGTGACAGGAGCAGAGACAGTGCTGCGAGCACGCTTACAGCAACAGCACACTCAGTGACAGGACCGTGTGTGTGTGTGACGGTCAGGTAAGCACTTTCATTTTGTGTTCAGCACGTTATTAATAATCACGTGTGTGTGTGTGTGTGTGTGTGTGTGTGACTGAGAGGTTAGCTAGCTGTGCTGAGGCATGCTAAGGCAGGAGGAGTGGTCTGTGTGAGAGGATCATCACCCCTATACACTGTGTCCTAATGAATTATACGGACCAAGACACGGTAAACAAATAAAGTCATTAGAAAATACAAATGTCCTGCATGTGTTATTTATTTAAGATAAAAATGTTGGTCGTGCTTGAATTTTTTTTTAAACTTGAGTTTCTTCTTATGAACACAGCTTATTAAAGGTGCAAGTTGTCAGTCAACTCTTCCCTATAATTAGTATTATTACAGGTACAGATACAGATTACACAGAACACACTTATGAAAGTCAAAACTCCCTTTATTTCTCTATATAATCCCCTGCTACACTAGTGCACTTATCCCAGAATTTCACTAGAGAAAGTTTTCTCAGTACGCCGGAGCCTGCTTCATGTCTGAAACGCTGGCCTCCCAGGAGCTCCTTTATTGGCCAAAACATTAAGCAAGGTCAGGACTGTATGGGTGATGTGTCGATAACTTCCAACCGACTTCCTGTAATGTGCAAGTGGTGCTGGGGAATGATTGTGTGTATAGTTCCCAAAGACAGATGCATCTCTTCTGAAATTTGGTGACAAGTTATCTGTCGAATTTTCAGGCGTCCATTTGCTGCATGTTCACCTTGGCTGGGATTGTCATTCATGGATGTACGGCCTTCTTTAAAACGTTTGCGCCATTCAGATGTTTTTACTGTGGCTAAGAAGTCTTCTGGTAAATGTCAATCAGTTTTACACCTTCATTTAAGAGACATGTAATCTCAATTCATGGTTTGACACCAATTTGCGAACTCACTGCCGCCCTCACATTGCTCCAATGATTTGGCAGCCCTTACTTCTGGCAGTCGTATGCTCCATCTCTGTCGACTCTCTGCAGTTTGTTCCGGGTGGTGTGCACGTTTTCATACAGTACAGCATACAGTAGCTGACACATCTGTTTTCACTCTAGATGACGAAGCCTGCTATTATATTTATTAAGGATGCGGCCTATTATTACATTTGGTAAGGACCGCCTGTGACACGATCACGGTATGACGTAAAAGTTGATGAGTACGCTGCCTGCTGTTACCGTCGAGTAGGTACGCCTGTAACATACCCAAATTGCATGTGACTAACTGTGCAAACACCACCGCCCACTGGTCAAAGTGGCACAAACAGAATTTCTATATATGTATGTATTTATTATTATTATTATTATTATTGCACATTAAATAAGTTGAATGGGTATAAATTTCACATGACTAAAAATCATATATTGTTAAGTTTTGTGGAAACATTTTTTAAGTCATTCTTTACACATTTTCCTCTTTTTGTTATGAGTAACTATATTATAAGGTGTCATTTATAAATTGATCAGTTTCTTTACAGTATGTGTGTGCTTTCCCCTTTACAGAACGTAGTAGTGTATGTACCCCGTGAGAATAACATTTTCCTCCGATGGCTGCCCCTGGCTCCACCAGCAGTGTGCCTGAAGGATTCCACTTTGAGACAAAATATGTCCTCCTGTGCTACCTTGGCCTCCCCCCGCGACCACAGTCCAGACCTGCAGAGGGTAAAGTTAAGCAACTTATATATATATATCTTTTTTTTATTCAAAGGTTACAGAACCTGAAGTGTTAAATCCAGGCTGTTATATCACTAGGATTTTAGTGCTGGTGCAGAAGTCTGTTATGTAATAACTGCTTTCATTGGTTCCTCATTGAGGCCTTAAAGGTCAGTTCAGGGGCAGTGCACATGTATGTGCTATATTTCATGTTTGCCACCTAACCACCTCCTTTAGTTTAGGGACAAGTCGGTATAATTTATAGGAGTGCAGATTGAGAAGACTCACTCTGTTTATAATAGAGCTGCATGATTGCACATGAAAATCACATTGCAATTATTTTGACATGATTATATTGTGATTTTAGACTGTGATATTTGACTACTGACTGTACCATATAGTATTCAGATGTATGTATCTGAGCTAGCACAAATGATGATGTTTGTCAATATTCATTTAGCATCTCAAAAGTAAGTTTTAAAAAATAAATACTAAATTATTGAAAAACTACATAAATACTTGACTATGCGTTCAGAAAATTGCACAGATCCATATTGCGATTTAGATATATTTTTGTAAAAGGGGCTCAAGAGAGATGTCTGTGAAATCAAGATTGTGATTAAATTTAAAAGTAGTGACACCACAACTACGCCAAATAGATTTAAGCGCCAGAGAGCTCTTGGACCCCCAAAGCCGAACAATTATCAAATTCATAAATGAAAAATAACAATGGCATTCTTTATTTATTTATATTTAGCATCATATTTACATAGTTACATTTCTTCATTCCTCCATTTTACTTTTTTCCTCAACCATATATTCATCAAAACTTCAAGCAAAGCCTGAGCTTCAAGCCCTCCAACATTTTAAATGAATGCTATGATACTTTAATTGAAGATGGTCTTACCAGCCACACACATTCTTCATTTCTGTGTCATGGTGGAATTGTTCAAATGTGCCATTGACAAGGTCTTCTGTTTTTGCCTAGTTTTGTTTAAGCTACTTAACATAGACATTTGATACAGTATATTTACGTGTACAGAATATAAAAGTATTGAAATAGTATTAGGGTGACCAGTTATTTATGTTATTATCAAGGAGATTTTCAAGTCGGGTAAGGGCAGTTAAACAGTGCCATTAATAATACTGATCCAACAGGAACAGCTTTTGTGTTTGACTGTTGAGTTAGCAACAATGCATATTAATACAGATTTTCAAATATTTGCTTAGAAGCCTATTTCTCAAAATCCTATATCTAAACTAAACAGTCCACCTGCAGACCATTTTCTATGTAATGTTTTGCCATCAGGTACAGTTCTACCATCAACAATGGAAAGATTTGATGTCTGATAGCACCATGCTGCACATGTTGTACTTTGTGTAATATATTGTCTGTCACTCGTGTAATATTACCAGGTTATGACCATTCTTCAGGCTTTTCTTTTCCTAAGCTCCTGGGTTTTTCATGAAAATAGAAAGGAGCAAGTGTGATAAAGTTACTAGATAATCCCATTTTCTCCAGCACACTCTAACACCTAACAGCTGGTTTACTACCAGTACTGTGCAAACATCTTGGGAACATGCAGAAAAAGGACTGAAGAAAAGATGCTGTTGAAAATTTCTACATAAAAGAAACTTCTATAAAAAGTCACAAAAAAATTAATTAAAACAGTCAATTATTGTTGTGAGGACTCTTTGTTTGAAAATAATTTCTAGTGTTGGAAACAAATTTGTGCAGTTTTATAGGTAAAACAGCTGTTAGGTTTTACTGAGCATGCTGGAGGATATGCCAGAGTTCTTCTGGTAACTTTGTCAGACTTTCTTCCTTTTTGATTGTCATTCAATATCCAGGAGCCTACATTAGGTTTTTCCATCTAAAAATAAAACAAGAATTGTACATAGAACAATATCGGACCTCTGAAAAGTATAAGCATGCATATGTACTCAGTACTTGGTTTGGGCCCCTTTTGCAGCAATTACTGACTCAATGCGGTGTGGCATGGAAGCTATCAGCCTGTGGCACTGCTGAGGTGTTATGAAAGACCAGGATGCTTCAATAGCGGCCTTCAGTTCTTCTGCATTGTTCGGTCCCATGTCTCTCATCTTTCTCTTGGCAATGTCCCATAGATTCTTTAAGGGGTTCAGGGCAGGTGAGTTTGTTGGCCAGTCAAGCACAGTAATCCCACGGTCATTGAACCAGGTTTTGGTGCTTTTGGCAGTGTGGGCAGGTGCCAAGTCCTACTGGAAAATGAAGTCAGCATCCCCATAAAGCTCATCTGTGGAAGGAAGCATGAAGTGCTCCAAAATCTCCTGGTAGACGACTGTGTTGACCCTGGACTTAATGAAGCACAGTGGACCAACACCAGCAGATGACATGGCTCCCCAAATCAACACAGACTGTGGAAACTTCACACTGGACTTCAAGCATCTTGCAGTGTGTGCCTCTCCATTCTTCCTCCAGACTCTGGGTCCTTGGTTTCCAAATATGATGCAAAAGTTGCTCTCATCAGAAAAGAGGACTTTGGACCACTGAGCAACAGACCAGTTCTTTTTTTCTTTAGCCCAGGTAAGACGCTTCTGTCGTTGTTTGTTGTCCAGGATCCGTCTGTGTATGGTGGCTCTTGATGCACTGATTCCAGCCTCAGTCCACTCCTTGTAAAAGTCCCCATCACTTTTGAATGGCCTTTTCCTGACAATCTTCTCCAGGCTGCGGTCATCCCTGCTGCTTGTGCAACTTTTTCTTCCACACTTTTCCTTTCCACATAACTTTTCTATTAATGTGCTTTGATACAGCACTTTGGGAACATCAAACTTCTTTTGCAATTACCTTTTGAGGCTTTCTCTCCTTATGGAGGATGTCAGTGATGGTTTTCTGCACAACTGTCAGGTCAGCAGTCTTTCCCATGATCGTTCTTCCTACTGAACCAGACTGAGAGAACATTTAAAGGCTCAATAACCCTTTGCAGGTGTTATGGAGTAATTAGCTGATTAGAGTGGGACACTTTGAGCCTAGAATATTGAACCTTTTCACAATATTCAAATTTTCTGAGATTGTGGATTTGGGGTTTTCAAGAGCTGTACGCCATAATCACCTCAATTATGACAAATCATGGCTTGAACTATCTTGCTTTGCATGTAATGAGTCTCTCATATATATTAGTTTCACCTTTTAAGTTGCATTACTGAAATAAATGAACTTTTACATGATATTCAAATTTTTCGAGTTTCACCTGTTTAACGTTTGTACTACAGATGATATGTTGCCTAAGACTTTTACACTGTGTGTGTATACACACACTAACACACACACACACACACACACACACACACACTGCGTAGAGCGTCATGGAATGGGTTTCCATCGCCGAGCAGCTGCATTCAGGCCTTACATCACCAAGTGCAATGCAAAGCATCGGATGCAGTGGTGTAAAGCACGCTGCCACTAGACTCTAGACCTGGGGAGATGTGTTCTCTGGAGTCGTGCTTCTCTGTGTCACAATCCAATGGATGAATTTGGGTTTGGCGGTTGCCAGGAGAATAGTACTGATTTGCATTGTGCCAAGTGTAAAGTTTTGTGGCTGTGGGGTGTTTTTCATTTGTTGGGCTCAGTCCCTTAATTCCAGTTAAAGGAATTCTTAATGCTTCAGCATACCAAGACATTTTGGACAATTTCATGCTCCCAAATTAGTGGAAACAATTTGGGGATGGCCCCTTCCTGTTCCAACATGACTCCGCACCAATGCACAAAACAAGGCATAAAAACATGGATGAGCGAGTTTTGGAAGTTTATGGAAAAACGTGCCTAGCCTTTGGGATGAATTAGGGCGGAGACTGCAAGCCAGACCTTCTTTTTTTTTTTTGATCAAAGTCTTTTTTATTGGAAATATAAACAAGTTACACATACATACATACATACATACATACATACATACAAACATTGTACAGTTTTTTTCTACCCATACCCCTCCCCCCACCCCACAATAAAAACAACAACAATCAAAACATCAACAACAAAAATCTAAACTAAAGAAACAAAAAGAAGAAGATAGGGGGAAAAAACAGCCAGTCAGCAGAAAGAAAAAAGGAAGAAAAAGAAAATTTAATAAATAAATAAATTACGCATCAAACAGAAAATGTAATGAAGGAAGTCTTAGAAACAGAGATTAAGAAAGAAATCTTTTATTACAGATCCAGTTGCTCTGCATCTATATTTTCAAAATGGCTTATAAATGGTTGCCAGACATCATAAAACTCCTGAGTCGATCCCCTTATAGAATAGCGAATCTTTTCTAGGTGAAGAAAGTACCAGACCTCTTTAATCCATTGAGCCCACTGGTGGTGACGACTCCTTCCACTTAGCCAGGATCAGTCTCCTAGCGAGAAGGGAGCTAAAGGCGATCACATTGGCCTTGGCATCATTCAGACAAGCACCACTTGGCTCAACACCAAAAAGTGCAATAAATGGGGATGGTTCTAATGGTATCTGGCATATTTTTGACAAGGTATCAAAAATAAAACTCCAAAAATTGTTTAGCTTTGGGCATGTCCAGAACATATGCAGTAATGTAGCTGGTTCCTGCTTACATCGGTCACATGTGGGATCAAAATCCTCTCTAATCTTTGCCAGTTTAACCTTGGACCAGTGAAGCCGGTGAACAATTTTAAACTGAATAACTGTTTTTGAGGCAGACTGATGATGAGTAAATTCTATGTATTATCTTTTGCCACAGTTTATCTGAGATTTGTTCTTGTAAATAATTTTCCCATTTGTCTTTAAGTACCTCTAATGTGGCTGAGTTACTTGTGTTTAATAACTTGTATACAGCACTAATCATCTGTTTGGCATCTGGTTTACAGCTAAAAACCGAATCTAAAAGGGATGGAGAAAGAGACAAAGGGAAAGACTCAGATTTACAGGAAATGAAATTCCTCAGCTGTAGATATCTAAAAAAATGTGTCCTGGGAATGTTAAACTTTTGTATAAGTTGTTCAAATGAGCCAAAGATATTATCAATGTAAAGATCGTATAATGACACAACACCACACTCAAACCAAACCCCAAAAGCATTATCTGTATAAGACAGAACAAACATACAGTGTCTGTTCAGTGGGGCTACCAAAGATAAATCCGTAAGCTTAAAATCACGCTGAAACTGATTCCAAATTTTAACTGCGTGTATAACCAGTGGGTTTGAGGTAAAAGATGATGTGGGTTGTTTTTGTGGCAATTTAGCACATAATAATGATGAGAGAGATATCGATCCCATGGATGCTTCCTCTATAGCCACCCAGATGGGAGGGTTGACGGCACACTGCGCCCAGAATAACATTGCCCTTACATTAGCAGCCCAATAATAATAAAGAAAGTTTGGCAGTGCCATTCCTCCTAATTCACAGGGCCTCTGTAAGACACTTTGTTTAATACGTGGTTGTTTTTTATTCCAAATAAAAGTAGAAATCTGACTACTTAAGTTATGGAAAAAGACATAAAAAGCAGCATGTCATCAGCATACAGGGAAACTTTGTGTTCCACCCCCCCCCACGGGAGATACCTGTAATATTGGCATTTTCCCTTAATGCGATAGCCAGTGGTTCAATAGCCACAGCAAAGAGAAGAGGTGACAAAGGGCACCCCTGTCTCGTACCACGCTGAAGCTCAAAGAAAGGGGATAAGTTGCTATTTGTCCGAACGGCAGCCAGTGGGGATGAGCACAGCACTTTTATCCATGATATAAATTTAGGGCCGAAACCAAATTTACCAAGAGTATAAAAAAGAAAATCCCAATTCACTCGATCAAATGCTTTTTCTGCGTCGAGGGAAATAATTGTTTCCAAATTGTCAGATA
>JAAGKR010007356.1:0-37240 GCA_011419295.1 Clarias macrocephalus | reverse complement strand
GTGTGTGTGAGTGTGTGTGCGCGTGTTTGTGTGTGTGTGTGTGTGTGTGTGTGTGTGTGTGTGTGTGTGTGTGTGTGTGTGTGTGTGTGTGTGTGTGTGTGTGTGTGAGGGAGAGAAACCTCCATGATGTGTCAGGATAACATGGTTAAGCAGGGGAGTGTATCTAACAGCACAAGGTTGTCTTTCATGGAGACCCTGGGTGTAAGGCAGAAGTTTAATACAAGATTAAATTGCCATGAGGTTGTGGGACAAAGCAATTCTATCGGTGATATAAAAGCATCAAAGTTCAGTCCCCGGTCCTACATACGTCACAACATCTCCTAGTGCAGACATTCACATTACAGTCAACTATGTCGACAGACACCTGTGCAAATGTCAGCACGTGATGGTGGAGTGTGTGTGTAGGAATAATGGATTACCAAAAACATAAGCACGAACTGTACACAAACACACACTCATATACATCCAAGTTTAGCCTACAAGTCTATTTTAGGAGAGAAAGTGTCATCTGCACGGTCCCGTAGTGGTTAGCACTGTGACCTTTCTCCTCTAGGGTCGAGGGTTCGATTCCTGTCTCGGGTCTGTGTGTGTGGAGTTTGACTGTTTTCCCTGTGCTTGGTGGGGTTTCCTCCGCAACTCTGCTTTACTCCCGCTTTCCAAGGATATGCAAATTAGGGTAATTGGCATTCCTAAATTGCCTGTAGAGAGTGTGTGTGTGTGTGTGTGTGTGTGTGTGTGTGTGTGTGTGAGAGAGAGTTCTGGAATATTAGTGTGAGAATAAGTCGAGTATAATGGTAGGCTTTGAATAATTAGGAAAGCTTTACTCTGTAGTAAGTGCACAGATGCCATTAGGATTAAAAGCTTGTTCAAGGTTAATTAAGCACTAACCCCTCTAATAAATATATAAATAAACATAAAACACAAGTCAAGCTCGCACGTCTCAGGGTCTTTAGAGGGCAAAGTTAAGCTGGTTTGAGTATAAACATGGCACTAAGATAAAAAAGAAGCGACTGCTCTAAACATAACAACGCATAATTACGCAGACACAACAAACACGTCGATGTCTGCCTGAGTCTGGAGCTGACTAAAGCACCGCTACATGCAGAATAACTAATTCTACAACTAGAAGACCTCAGAGGTATATTTCACGATCTGTAATCAGGAGGGGAACTGGGTGGGAGGCAACAGATGTCAAATAGGCCTGACACATTTTTAACATTTATCCTACTTTCATTACTACACAGGGGTGTGTTACATGTTACACTAACACGGCCATCTGAATCTTCTCAAATAAACAGAAATAACATACAATAAAATATCTGAAAGCTGTAACAACATTTTTTAAAAATCCAATATAAACGGCTCGGTTTTTTTCAGCACATGTGTAACATCTGTTAGCTTTCATTATTTCACATCTGTTCATGTGCTGTAACCTGAGCATAAAGAGAAGTCCTGCCCCAGAACGATCATTACCACAAAGCTAAACTAGACTGGCAAGGAATTAGATTTTTACATCACATTCGTCTTCTGTGATGGGTTCATTAACAAGAACAATACAGAGCTTTGACGTACTAGAGAACCACACACCATTTCATTTATTTGTCCAATTGTTTTTTTTTTTTCATGCAGTTACCAGACTTAATGGAAGAAAAATCCTTAAATGAACTTGCTCAGGAAATCATTCATGATGCAGGAAACAACTTCATGTGCAAGCTTTGTGTGCAGAGGTATTGTCGTGATGGAGCACATTTAGTGCTTATATCTACATCTTACAAGGACACGCTATACTCCTGAGGGCTTCCAACAGATTGAGGAAGAATCACATAAGGGTGTGATGGTCAGGTGTCCTTATACATTTGGCCATTTAATACATAGAGATAGAGATAATAGAGACGTGGGGTATGGGTGCACATGATGGTTGTCCCTGGTGATTTCCTTCCCTAATGTTTAAGCCATACTTGAAGCTCACAGAACTCTGTAAATTTATCACTGCATACCAACAGGCTGGCGCTCTCAACCCAACACAGAACTCGTATCTCAAACCAGGAGGTCGTGGCCACTGTACTAACCACGAAACCGCTGTGCTACTTACAGACCGAATATTTATTTTAATCTTCTACTGTATAAAATGTGACAAGCTGCCTTCTCAGTGCATGTTACAGCACATACGTCTATGAACTGATGTGAACATTGCCTCACTGTAAGTTTCACCCACTGTACGTCAGCACTTGAAAACATTTCATCGAGGCAGGGCCATGGCCGCACATGCTCAGTTACCACACTACAGGCTTGGGGCTTATTCATATTCAGATGCACATAGACTGGTAGAGAGATGAAAGCGTTAACTTGTGCTGGGCGATATGAAATATTAGACATTTGACCTTGATTATGGTTAATGAACCCATATACATATTTTGTTGCCATTATAATTCACTGACAAGGTTTGTACTGTAAATATACTCAACCATTAAAGCTGTTTTTTTTTTTCCCTAAGAGTTGCTTCCACGTTGTCGACCTGGGGGGGGTGGAGTCACGTGACCCCACACATGGTAGTAATGTTCCCACATACTGTACACATGGGAGAAAATATTATCAGATTTTTTTTAAATTACAGAATTAAAAAAAAATAATAATAAAAGACATGGGCAAGATTGCAGTGGTAGAGATTCTGAATGTTAACCACACTACAAATAATAATGTCGCTGAAAATGACAAAGATTTTTGCTAGGAGTGGCTACCTTGTTAAACTTGATCAGATGATTTGTGCTAAAGTGTAAATAATATATGTGAAAGCTTGTTCTATTGATGCACTCCATGCGGTCACCGCCTGGTTGAGAGGAGACAAGATCTCCAAGATTTACAGCGAGCTCTTTGAAGGTCTGAATAAAAAATGTAAGAAGCATGTAGTACATTTCTTCATGGAAATGAAATAAAGAGTGAGAGTACAAGTATTCAGTTTCTGAAACATTCAAGCTATAAATAAATAATCGTGGAATTAATTTACCGTAAGTAACAAAGTACAATTTCTTGTTTTTTTCCACTGCTTATTCCAGTATTTTCCACTCATGGGATGTAAAGGCAAAGGTGGTCATAAAGGTATGGATGTCAGACTTTATCAGGTTTTTGCTTAGGGAAAAGACAGACAGGAAAAGAAATCAGAAGCATCCTTGTTAATTTCATGAAGCACAATGGCAGCCGGATGCGGAAGGGTGAGTGTTGAGCGATCAGAGGGATTTGTACAGTCTCGGCTCTCCACTCGGCACACAGGAAGCTGCGGAGGAGTCCAGCTGCACACTGGAGCACCATTCAAAGCTGCTGCGCAGATGGAGCCAAGCCTTTAGAGTAGATCAACACACTGCTGCTCACCAGAAAAGTGTCTGTGTTCTCACACACGCACGCACGCACACACACAGAGTGCTGGGATCAGGGCTTCACCAACATGGACACCATGAAGGAATCTGTACAGTCAGGCAGGACCTCGCCCATGTCCCGCTGCCCTCTGATAAAAGAAACTGTATGAGAAAGAACAGGAAGGCACAATAGCTCTATCACTACCACTGATCCTGAGACGCCCTTAAAACCAATGTGCAGACCGTCAGAAGATCTGAGTGGAGTGGGACATGAGGGTCACACCGACCCGGGCAAGACCTTTTTGGAAAAATAAGCAAAATGTTAGCGTAGGGTCACCAACCTGCCCCACACATTTTTGCCCACACTCCTCCCCTATCACACACTACAGCTGCTTGGCTATAAGCATACAAAGGAGGTCAAGTGTGATTATCCTAGTGCAGTCAATCAATTACAAATCTTAATAAAAATTTTAATCTACAGTCTATGACTGTGATTAATCACAAATCAGATTTACTGTATTATAACCATACAACATCGGAATAAAGAAACGTATGATAAACTAGTTAGAGGAAACATTATGCAGTTTTTGAAATTAAAATCTCTCGAATGAGACTGGCATTGCATGCAGTGGCTGGGAGTACGGGGTACGGGGCTATCAGTGCAGTGCGGAAGTGCTTGAACCCGGATCTTCAAATACAAGAATCAACAGCCTAGAGCCACCACTCCCACGTCTCATATTTAACGATTTTGGTTTTTCCAAAATGCCATCTAGAAGCTTTTTATCATGAAACTTACAGTTTAGCACATGTGGTTATGTTTCCTCATCTTAGTATCCGCGCTAAACGTGCCATTATCGGACGGACGGACGGACAGATAGAGTTTATTGATCCCGTGAGGGAAATTATTGCGTTCAGCAGCAGCAGGTTACATAAACAGTAGTAAGAAAAGTAAGTTAATAAATAAATAATGCATTAATACTGAAAGCCCTAAATTACACACTTTGATGCCTTTTAAATTACAGCGTTTTCAAGTTTGAGAAAGATAAATGAAACACTGTCACAAATATACAGTGTATATCTGATGGTGGAAAAGGCGTCTTTCACTTTGATGACTTAAAAAAAAAAAATTTATATTTGATATCCATGAGTCTTAAAAATCTTAGTGTGATTGATCGTGATTTTGTCTTATCTGTGGTCAGGAGCCAGCTTGTTAAACTGATAATGAGTAATCTGTACGAGCACACACGCATTGAGTAATGGCTGGTTGAATCATAAAGTTTAGTGTGAGAGCATATTTCACATTTGATAAATAAATGATACGAGCTCCATGAAAATAACTCGGGATAATTAGAAGACATAATTAAGCCATTTTCTACAAGCTATTTCTTTCTCAGTACCTGAGGGATGTGGCATGACATCATACTGACTGTGTCTGTGCACGGTGATGGCCAAAAGTATTAAGATAACATATGCCAGATATTATTACGGTTCTACCTGTGCACATAACAGGTGATGTCACTCATTAGTTCGAGCCAATCTAGCTGAAAAGTTGCGCTAATTAACTGAAAAACTAGTGAAAACTGATGATGAGACAAAGGTTTCTGAAGTCATGGCCTGGGTCGTCTCCAGACCTTAACCCAAAAGGAAACAAAAGTTGAACAAAAGTAAAGCGGGACAAAAAGAAAAGAAAAACACATCTTCTGTACATGAGCGTCAGGAAGCAATCAAGCAGGCGTGAATTGAGCGAGTAACACCAGAGTACTGCAGACGACTTTTTGACTCTATGCCCAGCAGGTTTTGGAGGTTCAAGCATGTAAGACTGTATACTGGTTGTTGTATAGCAAGTTCATTGCATGAGATGACAAATTCTTCTCGTTACAGTATCTTGATTGGCCTTATTTTAAAACTTTGACAACACCATAAAAAAAATGAATCCCACTTTTGTCTCAATACTTTTGGTCACCATTGTAATACACATTAATATTAAGAAAGAAATGAAACGAAAAAAAGAAAGAGATTAAATGTATGGTACAGGACCTAATAGCACACGGTCTACGTCACAGTAGCCACAGGCTATGGAGTATATAACGGCTTGTGAACACTTTTCTGGCCTCAAGCTTCAGCATCTTTACTGCGATTTTCTGCATTCCCTGGTATCAAAGGAATGGTTTTCAATAAGAAAACAAACTTGTCAGATAAGAAAATACTCACAGCACACAAAATCCTGTGTTAAATGGAGAAGTTACTGGTGTAGATTTGAGACAATCTTGTTTGTCTGCTGATCGACTGGAGGAAAACTGTGTGGTCATTCGTCTGTTACTTCAATCAATTTGGTTCTTCTTGAAAATAGCTGGCACTTGAGCAGCAAAAACATTATGAACATTATGAGATGTGACCGCTTTCTCTGAGAGCCAGTATTACCCATTTCAACACAGTAATTCTTCTATTTGATCCGAATACATGGGACATCCATCCTATTCATCAGTGAACTTTGGCTGCTCATGACGTGTTTTACTTCCTTGGATTACATTTGGTAGGTCCTGACCACTGCAGACCAACACCTCCAGGAGATATACAAGTGAACATTTTGTCCCTGAAATTAATGTGTTGGAAGCAGAAAAAAGTGGCCAAGCATAAGGATTTGAATGAGATTTTTTGCGGATTTGACCAGTGCCAAATTGTGATGGCTAGACAACCGGGTGGGAGCAACTCCAAAACGGCAACTCCTGAGCTCTGCTGCTCAAAGTCTGGGGCCAAGTTTTGCCACATGCTGATTACAACTGGCATGAGGTCTGAATAGGAAGGGGAGCGGGGAAAGTCAATACAAGTAATACATCAGCCAGTCTAGATCTGTGCTGAGTGATGGTGATGCTGCTGCTCAGGTGACAAGCTTTTACCTTGTTACCTTCTTTTGGACTAAGGCAAAGCTGCTCTGTTGGAAACTGTTAAAATCCAATCATTATTTAATGCATATTTAATGAGCTGTGACCCAATCTCAATCCACTGACTGAGTGTGGAAACGCTCAGTGTGTATGTGTCTGCGTGTGTGTGTTGAACAAGCACACACTCCAGGCCCGACGCTGATAAAGAAACATGCAGTCATAAACCCTACCACAGAACAGCAGCAGAAAGATTGCTCTTAGGATTAATGAATCAATTTAAGTAATTATTTCTCAGCAGAGAGCCAGCCATAGTGAAAACGTCTAATTGGATTGTTTGCAGCACAGACTGAAAAGAAAAAAAGAAAACTCATCCATTTCTCTTTACCTCCTGCGCTCTCTTTATCTTCACCTAACAGAGTGGTGGGAGTCTACACACTCGGATGAGACGAACTTTCACCCAGTAGCTAAACCGGTGACTGACAGCACACAGTAGCACCTGAATGTGTACCCAGTGTGCTACTCAAATGTCTGAATCACACACACACACACACACACACACACACACATACACACACACACACATACACACATACACACCAAACCCATGCTCTCTTATTATGACAATGACGTATTTCACTTTTCCACAACTCATTCTGGCTCAGTGTGGTGGTGCATGTGGTGGTGTGTGTGAGATTCAGAGAGAGAGAGAGAGAGAGAGAGAGAGACTGCTGGTGGGAATCTCTCACTCTGTATTGCCACTGCTTGCTCATCATGTTCATTACTTCATTAGCCTCAGCAGTAAATCAGCTATTCCTCTGAGAGTAGATTTGCTAACAGACGCCGTCCCAGCAGTGGGCTTACACACACACACACACACACACACACTTAGGGAATTATAATGTCTATTATGATCTGATGTGATTTCAATCCAAACACCTCAGGTTGCTCTCTGCCATGTTGTAAAGATCATAAGCCGTTTCAGCAAATGTCTCCATTATCATAGTCACAAAGAGTGGTTTTCATATCAGACCTCACAGTCACACTTCTACCACAGAACTGATAACCTTTAAGCATTTTACACAGGAGCTATGCATTCTAATGCATTTTAATGCTCTCAAAAATACCCGAATTCCCCCTCGAAAAAGCAGATTAGTCAACTGCCGCAGGACCCTGGAATAACTGACGGTTCTGTAGGTGTTTACATATTAACAGACACCACTAGAAGCCCTGTCACCTTCCTTCATCTCACATAAGTAAACATTCTTAGTTGAAAGGTCTGGCTTTGCTCTCCAAAAAGCTAAATGAATAAATACCGGTAGCCAAGTGTATAGTCTACTGAAGCTGGTCAAAAAGCAGGACGTTTTCTCATGACAGAAGCTGTTTTTTCAGATCAACTTATGTACAGTGAATGGATGTCCTCTAACGATCATTTCATATGAACACTTTCCAACATTCAGAAGTCACTCGACCGAGAATCTCTGGTTGCTTTCACAGATCCGAGCTCGCCGGACATTAGGCACCATGATAAGGTTGCCAGTAGTGTACTTTAGAGCAGGAGTAATCGGACTCGGGAAAATTCTGAAGCAATCGTGTCTAATGTGAAGACGGTATCAGGGGGGCTTTTACAGG
This sequence comes from Clarias macrocephalus, assembly GCA_011419295.1. Lineage (NCBI taxonomy): Eukaryota > Metazoa > Chordata > Actinopteri > Siluriformes > Clariidae > Clarias > Clarias macrocephalus. The sequence goes on along the minus strand of JAAGKR010007356.1, from coordinate 29,379 downwards.
CGATCCGAGTCATGATCCAAGTAGACTCGACCCCAAGGTCGAGTATGAACATGGTGTAGTGGATCGAAAAAATTATTTGCCAACTATTTGACTGTCCGGATACCGACAGAATCCATCTGGTCTCGTTTAGAAATTAAGGTGTTTCTCTGAAATCTGCGTATTCTTGTGACTGGCATGTTTGTTTTGTGTGTGCATTCATGTCTCGCCATTCCAACTCCAAAATCAAAATGGTATAATGCTGCAGTTCATCTACTGTATAATCGTACAGATGGTACACTCTAACCCACTCACACACCAAAAGTTTTGGTCTGTACTGTATATATAAAATCATGATACTTACAGAATCACAATACAAATCTAATCACACCTAGGTATTGTAATAATATTGTATTAGCTGGTCCCTGGTGATTGCCATCGCTTACAGTATATATACAGTACATACATTAACAGATCTATGCTAAGAAAGCTCTGTCTGTAAATTTATGCCTAAGTTGGCCTGAAAAGCATGATGTCCCCTCAGCACTGATGATAAAGCTGAGTATACAAGACGTGGATAAATAAAGTCCTAGCACTCTGCATTTCCCCTGTCCATCTAAGCTAGACACAGCGGTCACAAACCGCTTCATATGAGTATTCAAACACCCAGATGCACTCCAAAATGCACCCTTATTGCAAGGACAAAAGCAATATTGGAGCTCTCCGTCACACAGGAGCAGAGCAATAACCTCCGCACCTGTCCCGAGCCATCAGTGTAAACCAGATGAAACGGCTAAACCGATCTCAGTTGGGCAAAATGCATCAGTGGACCAGTGAGTGCTGCCTGGTTACAAAATGCCAGCTGCACCCAAACACTGTGTTCTGTCTGTAATAACAGCTTTGTACAACATAAGTCCAAGCAGTTATAAAAGAGATGGATAAACAATGCACAGAGACCAAGAAGCATATGCGGGCGTTGAGACGTAAAGAAAGGCCTTTGTGTTTTACAGGCAATAGAAAGCCATAAAAGTAATCCCGACACGAGACAACTTCTTCCGCTTCCTTCATTGATCCGCTAGAGACAGGATGAAAGCGATGGGAAAATGGTCCCTCAGCTTGTGTGAGGAGTCTGCCTGGAGGGCGGAGGGTAGAAAGGAAAAGCTAAGACGAGGCAGAAAGGAGAGGATGAGAATGAGCTGTAGGCAGACAGGCGGCCGGATGAGTCCCGGCTCCCAGGGCTCCGTGCTGGAACAGACAGTAACCTTAGCTCCTGCTGCACATCGGTCATGCTGAGCTTTTCTCCTCTTCCTGAGTGATTTGCTGTCAGATCTCACTAGGGCATACAGACATGCACTGATACTTTTGTTCCAAAGACATATTGCAGGTTTTCAGAAGTTCTCAGCATTTCAACTTTTAATGAACGTTAGTTTGAGAGACAAATCTTGCTTTTGTAGATCCAACATTAACCTGCTTCCCCTGCAGTTACAATCAGTTCCAACCTCATTCCTGTTTTTCACACCTTCACATCGCCCGCTGTGCTCCCCTCTCCAGGCTCACTCCCATGCTACAGAGGGTACAGCTGCTGCTGGGGATTTATTGCAAAGAGCCACTGCAGCCTCTAGCAGCGCCAGACAGGCACTCCGCCACACTGCCCAAAGCTGGCAGCAGCAATCGCTCAGGCTCACAAGCAGGGCATGTAGGCATACAGGGCATGGCCCAGTCTGGGGCATGTGCTGTTAAGAGTTTTCCCTTTTATAGAGGAAGCACATGGAGAAAGATAGCTAGATGACTGAACAACACAGACAGAGAGAGAGATGAATGAACAAAAGATCAATACTGCCATCCGCTGTGCAGAGCTCTGTAAGCATTAAAAAGACACACAACAGGAAAACAACAGCATGAGAACCATTAAGAACTCAAGTGTGTTCAGGGCAATAATATCCAGACTGACTCATATTTAATCATAACAGCACTGAACATTTCAATATTTAGAGAGGAAACAGTTGTTTATTCATTTCTGTTAGTTCACATCCTAGATTTTATTCAGCATAATGAGCAGCGCACACACACACGATCCAATTTAATTGAAAACCTGTACACCTGCTCATTTATGCATTAACCCAATCAGTTAATCATGCGGCAGCAGCACGACGCATAAACTCATGCAGATACACGTCAAGAGCTTCAGTTAATGTTCACATCAAACACCAGAATGAAGAGGAAGTGTGATGTCTGTGGCTTCAACCATGGCAGGGTCGATGGCGCCACATGGACTGGTTTAGGTGTTTCACAAACTGCTGATCTCATGGGATTTTTCACACACAACAGCCTCTAGGAGTTAGAACAGAACGGTACGAAAAAACGAAATAACACTGAGTAATAGTTCTGTGGGTAGAAATGCTTTGTTGATCAAAGAGGTCAGGGGAAAATTTGTACGAGCTGCCAGGAAGGACAGTAACCCAAGGACAGTAATCACTATTTATGACTGTGGTGAGCAGAAAAGCATCTCGGCATGAGCATGAGGGCACTTTCACACTAGGCACGATTGATTTGTACCTAAACGATTGCTCCTTCTCCTCCCTCCCCCTGCTGGCCAACATTCACATTATTATTGTTCTCTTTTCTCTGGTATTTGTGTATTTTCCCCCTCTTATACATCAGGGGGCAGTATGCCACCAGTTGGTTTGTGAGCCACAATTAAAACAGAAAACGAGCAAGTCGCACATCGCCCTACGCCTAATATTGATATCAAGTTAAAAACATCAAGAGCAACTCCTTCTTACTTTATCAGCTATGACTGTGTAGATCAGAGAACGAGATTGGCACATACTACGTGCAGACAGATTTCAGATAAGGTTCAGATGACACTGCGCTCACTTCACACAGGTACGATTGGCTTCCATATCTGATTCAATCCGTACCGTGCTCGAGACTACCTCTTCCAGTGTGGGCGGAATGGTTGTGTTCTCACTGATCAACATGAACCAGACTTTGGGGTCAAGTGTTTTTGTAAACAACCCGAGGGCCCTAACGCACTGTGAAAGCGCACCGAGACTATCACGAGCACAGGGTCTCACCCAAACTGAACATCAGCTGGTCAGTTTCCCGTCCTAAACTCTTTACAATGACGACCATTTTTACACTTAGTCTAAATACTTCAGTCTGTACAAAAGACAGATTCTGGGCTCGCTTGAGGGTCGAGGCTCATGATCGCACAGAGAAGAATAGCTCCTGAACTGCTGGTGGTGCAGTACCATACATCACACTTGTGCATGCGGGCTTGAGAAATGGTCGGCACAAGAAAACAAATGGAACCAATGGCGTTTCTCAGCATGTGGCAGGGCAGTGAATCCCAGACCATCAATTTAAAAAGGACTAGGGGTCTGTTCTCCGGTTCTACAGTTTAACAATAATGAGTGCTTAGATTGAAAAAGAAAAGGCAAGCAAACTAGAAATGATCAGAAACCCCTTCGGTCACTGCTTTCCTAAAAATTTCCTATAAAGAAAATAATCATCAGCTACTGTGACCATTACCATGATGTTCAACGTAGCCTTTCATCAAACCATTTTTCCCGAATTAGCATGCAGATTTCTGTCTCGTATATACTTGTGCATGCCTCTGTGCGTTTGCATGGCCAGTTATGATGTATCTAAAATTGCACCTCACAAGCACTACACTGTTTCACTGTTCTGCCAGACGATATTAATGAGGCATAACTCCATTTCAGTCATCTGCACCAGGGTCCACAGACTCAACTCTCAGTTGCCATTTTTTTCTTAACTTCATCACCCCCGCACCCCCCCCCAACCCCCACACACCCTGCCCCCAACCCCTCCAATTACTTCTTTTCGTAAAAGCTCGCTAAAAGGCAGACACTTCCAGCAGTGATGAAGTGTCTTTCCTTTTGCCCAGACAAAATATGCTGAGACAACCATGGGATCAGTTTCCTTAGCGGAGAACAGCGAGCTAGAATCAGCACTTCGTGTGTATGAATGCATGTCTTGTTCTAATGAGGCCGATGCAAGTCAAATCCTAAGACAATAGTGGAATACAACATGGGAAAACACTTTAGAAACCTGACACAAAATGAAGAATCAGATGAAAGTAAGAACTGAACGTCATCTGTAGTTCTTGTGCGGCACGACTCAACGCTTGTACATACTATAGAGAAAGTTCTTTACAAATGAAGTGAAACAGAAGTGATCCAAGCAAGCACTTGGACAGCATTTGAATTATTATTTTTTTAGGTTTGCAATGAATTCGCTGTTTAGGTATCAAGACTGTAATCAAGTTTATTTCTCAAAGTCTTAAACTATGCATTACTGACACAGAGATCAGTCTTTCTGTATGAAGTTTCTGTATGACTTTCTGTATGAAGTTTTATATGAACATCCTGACAGGTTGCCTTGGTTGTGCTAACTATCCTAGGTGAGAATATGCGTTGTTTCTTCTGATGGTCTTGTGGCCTATCCAGGATGTATGGCCCGCCTCACACCCTGTTTTCCAGGGTCCTTGAGCAGGATAAAGCAGGGGAATTAATAAAATTAATAAAATTATTCAAATTCTGTGAAGTTCAACAACAAATGTTTTTTTGTCATTCTGAATATTATACACATCATAATTACAATCAGCAATCAACTCTAGTCTTCATTACTCAATAATCACTGACTGGTAGATCTGCGACTCACAGGTACAGTGTTTGATGTGATTTTTAGCCATTGCCACTTGCAATTGGATTTGATTCAAAAGCACTTTTTTGTCTGGTTTCTTTCAAGCAGCTATAGTTTAAAAAAATACAAATATTAAAATCTTTTTTCCCCGTCAATCATCTGCTTCACACTCCAGTCCAGTAGGTGGTGGCATTGCACAAACTGCCCGTAAACACAAAAGAAGGAGCAGCGTTAATCTCGAAAAACAAAAAAGTATTTGTGGAAGATGCACAAAATCTGTTAATGTTTAGATGCAGTACTTTTAAGGACTTCTTCAATTTTATTGCATTGACAAACAACAGATTGATTAAATCACGCAGCTCTACTGACCCGGGCTTGTTCTTCAATCTTGGAAAGTCAGGGTCCATATAAAGAAAGAAACGGAAAGACAGGGGTAACATGATATCCCTAGGAAAAGTCATAAACTATGTATGTGTGTGTGTGTGTGTGTCACCGTATCACGTGTCACAGAGTGCCACCTCTGATCCATTTTACACATATGATTGCTAACGGTGTCTAAACAGTGACTCTCGGGTCACGCTGGAGTGTGAGAAAGACAATCTGTTAACGGCAGACTGAGAGCAATAGCATCTCAGGGGAAATGAGTGTGATAAACGGGGAGGTCCCAAGTGTCGGGCCTTGCTGAAATTTCTTTTATTTATTTTTTGCTGATAAATTCCGAGGTTTATCACTCATTATCACATGGGTGTCCGCACATGCTCAGGAACAACTGCTATGAAACAATTTAGATAACATTGTTCAAACTGACTCCACCGCCACCCATTCATTTTTATATTGCACAGGGAGAACACGCACAGACCAGAGGCGGGAACTGAACCCCCGACCCTGGAGGTGCTAGGACACGGTGTTAACTACTGCTCCGCTGTGCCACCTGAGCATTTATGCATTTAAATGTAATTGAATATGAATATATGCCTTAAACGTTATACAAGAACAGAAGTTATTATTTTTACTAACTTGTAAAAAAGTTTTCATACAAGAAAATACTTGTATGAAGGTAATATCATAATTGTAATGTTTGCTTTTTTGGATCCAAATGTACAGTAAATGTTCAACTCATTCTCAATGTGGGACGGATTATTATGTTAAAGTCAGGCTCTTTCACGTGCTCACTACACACGCTGGCTGAGCAAAAAAACTCACTCAATGTGTGTGTCATGTTTGCTACCTGCCTTATGACAGAGACACGCCAGAGAGTCACGCTGTAATAAAAATGGGGGCAATTTATTAACATGGACAATCCACCTATCTGAATGTTTTTGGGAGGTGGGAGTCAACCCGAGAAACCCACGGGAACATGCGGCGGACACGGAACCAATTTCCAAGAGACACAGAGAGCCGGTACTGCCGCGCGGTGTAGTACAGTATATCTCAACATTATGTCGTTATCTCTATTAGTCTGACTGATAAAGTCACCTTAAGATGAACAATGCACACTCATACAATGACGGAGTGTGTGTTTGCAAATGTGGGCGTGGGTGGCAAGAGTTCATGCTCCATTAAGACTCCATTTTGATCATGTCGGTGCAGATATTTTTATCCTTCCGGCCACAGGTCTGTGAAAAGTCACTTTCATGAGCATGACATGTTAGCACCCAAATGTATAGCAGTGTTATCTTCAAATACAATCAAGTGCCTGGCGACTTCCACAGTATGTGTCTTGCAGAATGCCATCTGGGGTCGAGCACCGGAGAGCAAAGCAGAAGAGACGCTTCCGAGAAACGGCGGAACGGTGACGCTGACGGCGTGTAGGAGGAGGACAGGGACACCTGTACAGCCTCACAATACACTCAATTCAACACGGCACAATTGCGGACGGCTCATTGCTCAGTGTTTGTGTTTGTCTAACATCTAGACACCTGACTCATCGCCCAGGTGTACAGCTTCAGTACAGGTTTTGGGCAAGTTTGTTAGAGATCACGTCTGGTGTTCTTCTCACTGCACCTGGAGCGAGACACACACACGTCATCCAGCTTAAACTGACAATACATGACACATTTCCCATGCACATATGTTGTCGTGTGTCATATATCGTGTGGAAGGCAGTGAGGGAAGCACTGTGTGATGTGATACGTGTTCCCTCAACTTTTGATAAATGCGCAGAAAAACAATGAGTATTGTTTACAGCTCCTCACTGAAGAGGAACTCTCAGCCAAGCATTAACCACCAGTATAATCCCCAAAGGCATGAGCAAACACGCAGCCTCTCGCGTATAAACAACCAGAAAATGAAAACTAAATATTGGTAAATTTTTATTGAATTTTTAAAATGAACACAGAGAGCCCGTAAAAGTTCTGAAGGATGCCGGTCAGCCATAATGAGCTGCTCCACATGCACGGAATTAAGCTGATACTGAGTCCATGTGTGTTTGTTATTTCTGCTATCTGCTATGCAAACTGCTATCTCTAGGCACTGACCCAAACTGCTTTGTCAGCAAAAGAGGTGTGACACGTCCTGGGCTTCGAGTTCGTGCATGGCCGGGTGTCAAAGGTTTATGCAAACAGTTGTACATTTGTGATGACTTCTGTGATCAATTTTCCCACCCATGTCTAAAACTAACACACCAAAGGGAACTCAAATAGCCACTCTTTACACCTGCAGGGAGCAGAGACTGTTTTACAACATACACAGTAATAAGAGCTAACTTTAACAACATTCCACAGCATTGTATGTCACTATAAATGGAATAAAAGTCAGTTGCCACTTCTCACTAACAGACCCCGAGTTTGATTCCTGGGTGACGATACAGCCATCTGAAGCCGGGAAGTGAATTTGCTCGTACTCTCTTACAAAAGAGGACTGGCGTGTAAGAGAATTCACACATGCAGAAGAAGAGGATAGGACTTTCCACAGAGTGTGAGCAGCAGTTCGAAACTATGCAGTCATGTCAGAATGCACCCTACCGAGTTGGTAGCTGTTGCTGATGGGAGGATTGCCCTCACTCATCATCATGGGCATTAGACATGACTACATTATGGAGAAAATTGGCAGGGGGACCCTCATTGGCAAACTGTGATTATTAAAGAGGAATAAAAAACACAGCAAGTCTGTTCTGGGCTTTTTGTAAAATTATCATTGCACAAAAAAACCCACAGCTTCACTGTTTGTTTTCCAGCATGTCCAGTCAGTCATTCTCGATCCCTTAATTATATCCTCCACTTATAAATAATCTTCTAATGTGACTTGTTTAATCAACTCATAAACAAGAGCGAGTTCCAAGCACATTATCTGGTTCTACTGTAACTTAAAAATTAATGTTATCACACACAATCATGTTAAAGAGACATTATCAGTGCATTACTGGTGGAGCGGCTGCCAAAAACTGTAGTGAGTCAGACCGTCTGCTGGACCAACTTTAGGGTAACTGTCTGGTGTTCTGCCCGAGACCCAATCTGCTGCTCCAGGAAATTATAATAAAATAATGCAGTCTGTTCCTAATACATTTCTAACACAACTAAGATTATAAACCTCAGATTTTATTCTAATTGCTCATCCTGTTCATTCCGTTCTGCAATACATTAAACATTAACAATTAAATCAATGGTCTTTTTTTTTTATTATAGGCAGAATAAAGACGCATCAAAATGAATGCACTCTCCATGGTCCAGCATTGTGTGTATGTGAGACAGTTTTTCATCTAAAGCACATAATGTAACACAAACACAGCAGCTCTAACAAATAAAAGCTTGCTAGAGCCGGTGCATGAAGTCCCGTGCCGTATGTTTCTCATTGATTTCTTTTTTTTTCTTTTTGGGTGTGTGTGTGTGTATGTGAGAGAGAGGGAGAGAGACATAAAAAGAGAGAAACATAATGAAGAGACTTTTGGAGCACACAAAATAGCAAAAGGATGAGAGCTGGCATAACTTCATAACCAATAAAATTAGGACAATTAATCTAAAAAGGGACAAGTAATTAAATATTAATATGTGAAAAACTGCAGCTGTAGTGTTTTTAGTAATTCCAGGCTTATTACGTGCCTGCACGCTGTGCTCTGGTGGAGTTCCAACAAACATTAAATCCCAGAGTGCAAGTTGTGTGAAGCCAAGCCAATTAGGTAGAACGGGGTGACGAGGTTAAAGCCTGCGTACAGTACTGTGTGCCCGACAGTGCTGCCTGAAGGCACGCGCACACACACACACACACACACACACACACACACACACACACACACACAATCTCAGATTTAATATGTAGACATCACATATAAAATAGTGCACGATGGATATCCGTCACATGATCACAGAATGCCAATTACAGTGTCCGTCCTGACTTCAGTCGAAGAAAAGGAAAATGTAAAAGAGCTGCTGCTTTCTTCCTTCACTAACATATAAAATGTGGAGGTGAGGAGGACAGACGAGCTCAGTGTAGAGGCTCACTGTGTGCTAGAGCGCGACCGGCCTACTGAGCATGCTCCTCCAGACGATGATGTAATCCACACTCGGCTTGTGCTGACTAACACGTGGGAAGCAGTCAGGAGCAGACGTCTAACACAGACGCAGCACTCGCGGGGGAAAAACGTGTACTGCTGCATGTGCGAAACTGGATGTCAACGTCACTGGAATTTCTTCACTGTGTCAAAAAAATAAATAGATAAATAACGATTTATAATAAATTATAAATAGAATATATATAAAATAAATTATAAATAAATAAAAAGACTACTAAAATCCAACACGCCGACACCCTTAACCTGAATCAGTGAAGAGGCTTATTTTTAAGATTCAGTTATTTGTCTCATGTACCTTACAGCAGAGTAAAGTGATTTTTCGCATATCCCTGTTAGGCAGCTGGGGTCAGAGTGCAGGATCAGCCAGGACACAGCAGCGCCCCCTGGTGCAGACAGGGTTTACAGCTGTCTCAAGGGCTCAACAGTGGTGACTTGGCAGTGCTGAGGCTTGAACTCCCGACCTTCCGATCAGTAACCCGGAGCCTTAATCATTCAAGTCCCTTTGTCTTTTCAAACCTGCTGTCTACTGTCGGCTGAAACTGTTAGACTCACACAGTAACAAAAAGAACTGACTGATGTTAAGTGTGTAGCACTGACAGATTTTAATTCATCAGAAGATAAAGCGAGGGAGGCAGACGAGTTCAGAGTGTGTGTGAAATCAAGAAGGCAGGTTGAGCTTCCTCCCAGTGTCCCAGCGTCCCAATGTCGTATATCTACCGACTCAGCCTCCGCGTTTTGGGGATTGGCGTACTCGAGCGTTAAACTGCAGTGCTCCTACACAAAATGCTTAAACCTTAGCAGTTCTGGCAGAAATAATCGAATCAGAGGAGACGTCACTGGATGTTATGGCAGCGAGTCATGTAGAGATAATTAAAGTGTTGTATCCCACCTGCCTAGGGTGTGCTGTTTCTTACCATGTGGCTTGTTTGCTCCCGATACTGCAGTGATGTGCATGCTGCTTGTTTTATACACTACATGGCAGAGGGACAGAGAGTCGTAGCCTGCACACATGCAGCATCACACTGGCATACCTACGCCACGGCTTTGGTGTTTTCTCTGTATTCATCATACACACAAGCAGGAAAAGAAGGGAAACTGCATTTTTTTTCCAATGGCTCTAGGCACTCTAGAGAATAAACATGCATGTCTCACTCTCGCTCTTTCTGTGTGTGTGTGTATGTGTGTGTGTGTGTGTGTGTGTGTGTAGTTAGGACAGGCCTGCTTCCATTAAACACTATGCCGGTATTTATGCTCACAGAGAGACCTTCATGATCACATGGACTGCTCTCTGCGCACATACACACACACGCTGACAAATGTACATACATGGCACATTGCAGCCACCTAAACATAGTTGCACATGCTGTTCTTTAAGTACGCAGGCACACACACACACACACACACACACACACACACACACACACACACACACACACACACACACACACACACACACACACACACACACACACACACACACACACACACACACACACACACACACACACACACACACACACACACACACACACACACACACACAGCCTATAATTACAGCGTGTACTGTAGCATACATTCCAGCACAGAGTCTGTCTCCTATAGCTGGAGCTCTCAATGAAAAGTGAAAACACACTGAACAAATACACACCCGAAACAGAACATTGTATTTATGTCAGCAGTGAAAGGAGCTGCGCAAGCTTCCTGTGACCGAGTCACTCAGCCTGCTCCAGCTGCAGAAGGCATCAAGCCTGTCTTCTACACGCGGCCATATTATTATTATAAACGTCAGTGAACAGGGTCAAGTCTGACTCTTTTTTGAGCTCCGACTCAAAACAACAACCTGATGCACACACACGTCCACTTTGTGTAAGATTACCTGAGAAAGTCGAGTACCTTGATTAATTGAAATGAATGGATGCAAATTCATTGCATGGCTTTGTGTAATCCATTTATTTATATTTATTTATTCCACGCTGTTTTTAACAGATAGTGTGATACATGACATGAAGATGTGTTCGGCTGGTTGATAGTGCAGATTGCAAATGTGAGAAAGAGAGAGAAATTGGCAAGAGGCAAAGAAGAGAGACAAAGTGTCCAGAGTCTGGGACTTCAAAATTTTGTACAGTGCGTTCATAACGAAACCGAACTAGCCTGCCATAATAGCACAACGTCAATGCTTCAGCATCTCAGCAGAAAAACATCTAGTCTGTCCACTGAGTCCACAGAGTTGATCTAACACGAGGCAATCTTACCACTAACATTTTACATGACGCAGTGCCGTGTTCGACTGGTTCAGGGTGTTCTTGCCACTGCGCAGATTTGGTATAATAATTATCTAATACTTATCTACAGAATGGGTTTTGCTCACACAAACTGAGGCGTTCAAGTCAAATCAGGACCAATGGTTCCCCTAAAAGTTCCAAATATTTTAAACAGTAGGCATTCAGTCTAGCTATTAAATTTGTTAAAAATGCTTGACACACGCTCACACACACAGGCGCACACATGCAGACCAATAGAAGGCAATTCTTTACCATAGTAAATAAACATAATAAATAAGCTCTTTCTGATTAACTTACAGCATCATATGGTTCACTTTGAGCAGAAAATGAGTTCTCATCAGATTACTGGATTAATTGATGGAAAAAATCATTAGAATGCTTAATTACTAAAATAATTCTTAGCTGCGGCCACAATTTAAATTAACTGGTTTTACATTACTGATTACATTATGTCCTCATTATTATTATTATTATTATTATTAGTAGTAGTAGTAGTAGTACTGTAGTAATAATAATAAATAATAATAATAATAAAAATAATAATGAAGAAGAAGAATACGTTGATGGGCTTTTTTTTCATTTAAATATTTATTAAAGACCATTTTATTGGGCTCACAGAAACGCACTAGAAACCAGACATGAGCCGTGTGTGAACATTTAGGCAGCAGGTGTTGCATTTACTTCTGTGATTTTTTTTTAAATGACATGCAAATGTCTGTAATGACTGTCAGATTATATTGTTACCAGTGTGTGTATGATTAAATAAAGTTGGTTTTAATTTAGTCAGGAATGTGAGAGTTCAACTGAAAAGGATTTATTATTCAGATGAGGCGTGTACGCATGGCATTACATCATTAATAATATATTTTGTGTGTCTAGTTAAAATCACATATGTTATGGGGATAAATCTGCATCGCATGTGTCGGTCACATGGGTACACTGACTAACACTGAAGTGTATTGGACAACGCTATAGCCTTCTGTACGTGCCAGATCTGGTGTAAAAGAGTTACTTTTAAGTATTAGCAATCATCTGGGAATGGTTTAAACTTTACCCCCATTTTGGTTTCTATTTTAACAGATATCTGCGGAAATCAGCACTATATCAGCTGTCCCCATTTCCCTCTCTGTGCTAGAGTGATGTGTGCTAGAGTCAAATTATAATAGGACTTTGGCACAGTAGCCCCTCCACTTGACCCAGTTTCACTTGTTTTCACAGTAGGCCATCAGAGAAACAGATACTGTACTGCTCCCCAAGGAGCAAATGCAAATGTACCCTTCAACCTGCGGTGTACCCTTCAACAACACTTTACATTAGCTTTTGTTGATATTTCTTTTACATGAGGTATGGAAAGGAAACGCTCCATGTAAACAAGCACAATTCATGTACCATTCAAGGTAGCATCACTTCAGTGAAAAGTTTTTGTGCCATATAAATTCCAGGTGGTCTCGAGTGTATTTGTTCGAATTGAATTGGCAAGAACCAAGTCCGCAACCATCATGCACCCTTCATTACTCTAATTGCTCAGCCTCTATAAGTTCATGGTCTGCTCCAGTAGTTAGCTTTTAACACACTTCCTGCCTAGTAATGTTGACCGATCAAAACTGCTCTCACTCTGAGTCTGGAACTGTTGGCCTTGGCAAGTTATGTGAATTCCTTGGCTGTCAAGTAAGTACATATTGCCCCAGAGTTTTAGGCCATGACCTTCTGCAAAATGTGCTGATAGGGCAGCCAGATGGGGAGGCAAATTCTTTATAAGGGCGAAGAAAGTGAGTAAAGATTTCCATGGGATCTTTTTTTATTATGCAGTCAGATAGGAAATGTGCAGATGATCTGAATATTATGGGCTGCCAGTCATCTCAGTTGCACTTCAAGCCCATCTGTCATGAATAATGTCTAAGCTCGCATTCTGTAATACCTCAGCAAAAGGGAGGTGGTGTGTAATAGACCAAGAAAGTAAAGAAAATTGAGAAAGGGAAGGAAAAGAGGATGTATGAGAGCCAGTAAAAAGAAAATGAGTGTCCCTTTTTGCTTCAGAATGAAAATAAAATGAATAAAAAAAAGTGTCATATTATCTTCAGGTTGGTTAAGGAATGTGGAATGCTTGGACAGAAGTGTATAAGGATGCTGGTGTTGTGCTGCAGTCATCCGGCAGTCTCAAGGCCAGCTCATCTCCTAGCAATGTGAATGGAAGCGAGTCAAACCTCACTGGAGAAGTCGGTGAAGACGTGGCTCCCTGCTCTCTGGGGAGAAGGCAGATGAAGCAGAAGGAGTTCCCATGGAAACCATAAAAATGCACAAGGGTTACACACCCCTATGCAAACAGAAAAGCCAGTAGCCAGTGAGCTCCATAACCTCGGATCTCCAGCCAGCCCACATAAAGAACAAATTCACACGGCAGCAGCCGTCTTACTGTTGAGCTTTGCACCTTGGCATTGCTCTAATTGCCCTGCTTATTAGATCTTTCAATTACACAAACACTCATACATTCTGTGTAGCCATTTACAGGCAACAGCAAAACCTGTAACTCTGCTCATGTGTGATGCATACGGTCAATACAACTACAGGGCAAGAGTGTCAGCATCAGCTCAGCAGTGTCAGCTGAAGGTTCATGTAAAACACGGATACTTGTTGCTACCAGATGAGCTGGTTTGTGTATTTCAGACTATAGCTGATCTGCTGGGACTTCTGAACACACAAAAAGTCCCTTAAATTTTGACAGAATAGTAAAAAAAAAAAAAAGAAAGAAAGAAAGAAAGAACCTGTTGAGAGAGGTCAGAACAGAACAGCCAGCCTTTTTCTGTCAGATGAAGATAAGGAAAAACCTTATAGCCAAGTCTTTTCCCAAATTTCCGTTTCTAAGAGTCTGAGCCCAATGTATCCCCAGAAACCTTTCCTTGGATGACAGGAGTGGAAACTAATCTGTTTTTGTTGCCTACCTACCCCAAGGGTTGATAAGCTTCTTTGCTCACCACGGTAGTAAAGAGCGGTTGTTTGAGTCTCCATTGCCATCATGTCAGTTTAACCCACTCTCTGATCAACAAGGGACTTTATAGGAGGCTGAGTTTGAATCACAGCTACTAAGCAGCTCCTGTTTGGTTCTTGAGTAAGACTCTGAACACTCATCAGAACAGTTCAATAATTCAAGTCAAATGTCTTTAATTGTCATTTGAACCATATAAAGCGGGTACAATACACAGTGCAGATGAAACAACGTTCCTTCAGGACCATAAAGCTATACAAAACACCACCGGACACTATGTGGAAAGTTTAATAAACACCCTGGACTACATAAAATGCACGAGTGCAAGTGAGGCAGTACACAAGACGACGTGCCAGACGGTGCAGCACCGACCAGTACTGAGCTCTAATCTGAATTAAAGTGCAAAACAAGATATTGCAATCGTAATAAGTAAATATTTGATACGTGACTTTTTAATATATAATAATTAAACCGACTGTCAACATTTGCAAATCAACTAAAACTCTTCACCCTGTATTCACATGGCAATATGCATTATGCTGCTGGTGAACGATTGTATTATTGAATAGATTAGAAGGTCCTTATTAAAGTGGCCAGAAAGAGAATACACAAGAAAGAACCGTTCTCAACACAGAACGGTCCTCTGAAAATCTGCTGTTTGATAGCATCAGGACGTGAAGATGGGAACAGTCGCTGCCTCTACCTCGCTGTTCCACAGTCCCTCCTCTCTGGCACACGCTGTCCCCCATGTGTCCCACATTCCAGTACTCCTGACTTGACTCATATCCTGTCTGCAGGGAATCTGAGGCCAATGTTTCTCATGATAAAGAAATTTTCTGAATTTGCAGAGCTCAGCTTGTCTTTTTCAGCCTATGTGTATTCCAGTCTCGAGGTTATTGCTGTTTGTCTTCTTTATTAGTGAAAGCTGTGCAAATACATTATGCTGTTTCACAGATTGCGAGGCTGTGTTGTTATTAGGAAATCCATCTGGAGGGTTGTCGATAAATAAAACGCTACAATCGCTCGGAGAGGCATTCTGCATATCTTATACTGCTCCGGCAAGGCTTCACGACAAGTGACGGAGAACAGATTCCGCTTTTTATTGTTAGGAATGTTAAAAAACAAAACTACTTTAACTTCAACCTAATAATGGTCATTTAGGAAACATAAAACAACTTTTATGTACAGTCCTAGGAAAGAAAAACACCAAGCAACACTAATGCTTAAAGTAATATACAACATAACATCTTGCATAATGTTATGTGTTAGTAATGTTAGAGCTTAGAGGAGTCACACAGAACCTCATGGTGACCCCCATGAGGAGATCTCGTGAAAGGAGATTCCTCCCCTCCTCAGGATTTTCCCGATTTTCTCCATAAATTATTCATAGCCAATTGCTACCCATCATTATGGCACTCCCCCATCACGTCTACAACTACCAACCGGGGAGGGCGAAGGATCATCATGTGCTTCCTCTGAGACATGCGACACCAACCTCATCTTTTCAAACTATTTGCTTACACGCCGCCAGGAGCTCATAGAAGCCCATGATTAGCTAGAACCGCGCTTAATGAGAGGGCGCTAGAGTGCCTCCCGTCCGTCTCCACTGAGCTCTCTCCTGGCTCTCAGCTGCGGGAGACCTCACTTGAACCCGCGATGTCCGGATGATAGGGAGAGCTTGGAAATGACTGTGTCTAGTGCCTGCTCACTCATATGGAATTAAATACCATTTAATAACTGATAATGCTACTGGTTTTCTGCTAAATGAAAACCAGATCAGTCTGGTGTGAAGAGGCAGGAGATGAGGTTTACTGCACCCTGAAAGTGGGCATGGAGAGATGCAATAAATGAACGCACTAATAGCATACTTTTGATCCTCTTACTATTGTAAATGACAGGAGCGGTAATACAATCTGACTCCATGTCACACTACAAATATTTCTCTACATGGACCAGTGTTGAGGAAAGGCTTTACTAATGCACTTCAAGTTGTTAACTTAAAAAAAATTATGTGAGAGATAATAGATATCCCCACACATGGGCATCCCTGAGTATCCTCACCATCACTTCATTCATCTCCAGTAACCACTTTATCCTGGGCACGAGACGGGAACACACCCTGAATGAAACCATGCGCACACATTCACAGCCTGGGGCGATTCAACCTCATCCTAGCCTGGCCCGAGAGGAAACCAGAGAACCCAAGACACAGAGAGAACAAGTGCAATGCCATGCAGACTGTACGCTGAGCTCAGGATCGAATCAAGAAACATAGAGCTGTGAGGTTTTACTGAGCCACCATGACGACACCCTCTGGCTGTTGGTTTTATTTCTTCCTGTTTACTTTTTATGTTGTTAATCCATTCTGTGAAACAATGCAGGAAAGAAAAATCCTCCAGATTTCGTTGTAGACTTCAGAAGCTTGCATTGCAGGTTTTTTCCCCCACAGAAAACGAATCATTGTTTCACTTGGGTGGAAGCAAAATTTTCTAAAAAAAAAAAAAAAAAAAAGGCACTTTTCAGTTTACAACAATGCTTCTTTCAAGTCCTGACTCAAAGAAGTATTGATATCTGCACTCAATATCAGACACCGTTCTAAAACGAAATAGCTGCTGCTCAGATTAGTTAAATTCTACTGGAAGGAAACTGCCTTTTGATAAAACTGCCTCGTTAAAGGAATCCATTTACAAAATCTGTGATGCTAAGTTCAAAATCATTAGCTGTCTACAAACTGCACTGAAAGATCTAAACCCAAACCAAAATTCATGAGCAAATTGTCAAGGAATTTCCCAGTGGAGTGCTGTAATTCCCCAGCACAGTTACTACCTGGATGCTGAGATTTGTATAGATACCTTTTATAGAAATACTGAAGGCTTTGCTTAAAATGACAAATGGCTGAAAAGTGCGTCACAATCTTTTTCTCACAGTGATTTATGAAGTCTGGGAAAAGCCAAGCGTTACCAAATCAACTGAGAGCCTGACCACTCTGTCACTGTCTGACCCGAGCTTTTATTGGTTTACACAGGTTTTAAATGCCTTATTATTTAACTTAGTTTTTAGTTTAATAGCCTACAGTCTGTAGCATTAATGCTGTTTGACAGAGAGAAAAAAAAGCAGAGTGGAACTGATTTGGTCTTGTACGTCATGCGTTCCTGTAAGTTCTTAAGATACAAAGCTGGAATAATGAAAAAAGCACTGCTGAGCAGATCAGTCAGTAGTGTGATCAGTCTCTATCTGCAAATGAGACAGGTGACCGTAAGCAAAGTCGATTTAATAATTTGTATTCAGTATCCAGGTCAGCTTATATGATCCTTGCTTCCTGTGTGTGTGGAGTTTGTATGTTTGCTACGTTGACATGCAACATATTGTACACTGACTGGCATTTCCAAATTGCCTGCAGTATATAAACGTGTGTGTGTGTGTGTGTGTGTGTGTGTGTGTGTGTGTGTGTGTGTGTGTGTGTGCGCTTGAGGCCTGTGATGGGCTGGTGACCCCAGGTTGTCCCCCAAATGTGCCTCAAGATCACTGGGATAGGCTCAGGCCCCCCACAAGCCTACACAGTATAATCAGTATAGATAATGCATAGATAAAATCTGATGGGAACAGGCACACTATGATTTACACTACAGATGTACTACAGATTTAAATTCTTAAATCTATTTACAGAATGGAACATGACTGTGATATTGTAAGAAAGCTGGGAAAATTAAATCAAGCCAAATTTCTATCATCAGCATGATCTTAACTAGCACTGAGGATGGTGCGATGCTTTTCATAAGAAAGGTTGTGGGCTGTATATATGAGTGAGGAGTCCAGTCACTTAGTAGACTCTTTTACACAGCGCTCATGCTGTAAAGGAGCTATAAAGATCCCTCAATACTGTGTTCTCATGCACAGGTGGTAATTCACAAACAACCTATGAATCTGGCGATAAGTCATCCCAGTAACGCCTTGTGATTACATGAGATATGATGTCGGTTTAATGTCTAGTGTGACGTATAATGCGTGTTGGAAGTACTGTGTAGAACATAGCATTCAAAACATCAGGGGAACTGACTGCTGAAGTAATTTTTGCAAATTTACATCGATCGTCAAAGACAGCGTTCGACTGGGGAAGTCACCGTCTCCCCAATTCCCCGCTCTCGCTCGTAGATGAGGCACTTAACTGTGCAAACAAGAGGAAGAAAAAAAAAACTGCTGCATTCAAGTCCCACCTTCATGCGCTAAGGTTTACTTTCATATATCCTGTCACGCTCTAGTCGATCATGGACAAAAACTATTTCTTGTAACCAATCATAACACAGTCAGAAATAAGGTCATCATATCATGGCGTATTGTGTGCATGAGCCCAGTAATGTCTATCACACCTTGAAACATTTCCATATTTCAAAAGTCCAGTAATAAAAGCTCAGCACTGCTGATCATTTACTCTCAGCTGATCCTTCAGGTCATTGATGCTGACGCACTATAGCTTTAGCACTAGTCATGTGCAGCAGGGAATACTGATATACTCTGTATAAAGTATCAGTGTATTAATGGTTTACTGGTTACGCACACATCACAATGACGGCCTGCTGAATTCGTCTTCAGGCGAGAGAGTCTCCTTTACGAGGTGTAGTATAAATGACCATATGGTGCGTCGTTGACGATTCTAAAAACCATGTAGTCTCTACTTCCAGGAATTCGAACAAACTGTGCTTTGTTCCATTTGTTATTTTAACCACCACAGCCTTTAAATTCAATCAGTGTGCTGAAGCTTATTTAAGGACCCGCACGCTGGTATCAAATTACTGCAACACCGGCACAACTACTTCAAACAATAGTGGGGGAATTAAACAGCACTACTGCTTTGACATTCATTCAATACATTCCAGTAAATTTCGGTTCTCTCCCACCATTTATTGAAAAGTGTGGCTTCTGTTTGCTGTGCTGCCACTCAGTGTTTCGTACTGGATAAATACTATGCATGACCAATGCCAGACTGCTGCACACTGCCCACACACAAACCATGAATAAGTAAAAGCTCTGCAGGGAAGCATGGTACAACCGCTATGGTCTCTCTCCTTATCTAATTCACTCTCTCTCACTCACTCACTCACAAATGTCTCTTTTCAATAAGAATGACAATTACTATGAAAGGAAAATAACAGTGCTTAATCATGTGCTGCAATTAAAAATTATAAACGGCCATTTCTCTCCCTGTTTCATTTATTTAAATACAGATGCAGCAGATGTTGGGCAAAACCTTAAAACACAAGTTCTCAGCTTGAGGAATAAGCATTAGGATTTGTGGTTAACATTTAACAAACTGCAAATCAATTTAGTATGAATAGACATTACAGGTAAATTGATTGCAGTGTTCTGAAATGGATTATACCTGGGTCAAGACCTTCCATTGACATAATTATTAAGGTAGTTAATTAATGTAATGCTGCACCTGAAACGTAACCGTCTCCAACCCCAACCAGATTTATATCACACTTTAGTTCACACTCAATTCACAAATGTGATGCGTCACCAAGAGGCATTTGTCCCCATGCACACCTGTACTTAGAGTTGTCCACCTCTTAATGCCACGTGTGAACCGCACCACTGAGGAACAAATTATGCAGCCTTCAGCAGGTAAGTATTCAACTCAGGCAGGCATTAAACTCAGCTGGTGTGTGGTCAACTGAGTCCGAGCTTAAATCCAGTGTACACTTGAGTGGTCTGGTGATTCATTAGATGTGAGAAAGTTTAGATTTAGAGCAGTTTCGCCTTTCCAACATCTCTGCAGAGCTGCGCAATATGGATATAATTATTTCTATTTTTTTTACGCATTACGAAGAGCCCACGGAAAAGTTTGCATCACAGCATATATACCACAGCGGAAGCTTATGGCTGTGCAGGCTACACATCTGTTTTGCAAAAACAGCAGTCAGAAGGGTAGCGCAAATAATCCTGTTTTGACAGCTGCATGAATGTGAGATTTTGGCCAAGGTTCAAGGGGAAATTTCAGCATTTATTGATGTGGAGTAGAAATAGCCTGGTGGTCAGGATTTCAGCGCACGCTGGTGTGGAGAGAGAGAGAGAGCGAGAGAGAGAGGGGGAGAGAGAGAGAGAGAGTTGCTGAGCCGTGGCCAGGGTGCTGTGGAAATCAAAATTCCAGTCTGCGTGTGTACGTGTGTGTGTGTACGTGTGTGTGTGTACGTGTGTGTGTGTACGTGTGTGTGTGTACGGTGAGGATGAGAAAGCCATCGGAAAACCTCGGAAGCGTTTGCTTCTTTGCAACATGGGTTTGACGGGACTGTTTTTATGAAGGTTTTTTCCCCCCTCACAGGTTATTTTCAGTACCTTTATAACATACAGCCGTTCTTAAACATGCCTTTCCTTTGGGTGTGGCACTATGGGCTTTGGCTGTAGGTAAAATAGTTACAGAATAGCAGAATGCAGATAAAATTACTAGGTTAGGATACCTACTGCGTAACTGCTCATACAGACACTGTGAAAAAAAAAATCATGAATAATGGCCATGAATAACATTTAACTGGAGAAGCAGCGCTGAATGTCAGCCAATTCAGGTAATAAAATATTTCTAAACCTGCCTTGAATAAAAACCCTCCATAATGATTTGTACTCAGTAAGTCTTTTAGACACAGACATGGTAGAGTTAATTAGATGACAACCTGAATGTGTCCACATCTGTTATAGTGTGGTTGAATCTGCTGGATGACCAGAATATTGCCATGGTAGTGGCAGGTTATAAAAAATAATCAAGGTCGGAAAACAATAAATAAAAATAAACAAAAGGTCTCAGCAAGTGAGATTCGTTAATCACTTAAAGCCACTCTCTCCTTCACACCTCAAATCCATTTCATCACTGATTATACCACAGTACCGTGGATGCTGACTGGTCATCAAAAACTGCTGATTAATATTCCAGGTATTAGGTTTAAATTAATGCGCTCATTCTGATATGTTGCAGTCAGTACACAACAATACAGATATTAACACCCTAAAGTAATCAGACTTGTTTCGGTAAAACATTTATTCAGCATCTTTGTAAAGTGTGTGATAAAAAAATAAATAAATAAATAAAATAAAATAAAATAAAATAAAAAACTTTTCTAAGGCAGGAAATTCTTGAGGACAGACATCTGTCAAGGTTCTTGCCTACATGACAAGCTGCATGACAAAAACACGTCTAATGGAAGGACGGGCAGTTTATAAGATGCCATAACCTGTTTGGAGCAAGCTTGTTCTGCGTTCAGTCCACAATGTTAAATACAAAATCAAGTTCTTCTTCAATTGAAATCATTAGAAACACCGTTGTATCATAAGAGAAATAAAACACTTCAGAATGCATGGTTATAAATAAGTAATTCCACTCTTGGTAATGATTCAATCTGATATGGTTTTATTTATATAGCGCTTTTAATAATGGTCAAAGCAGCTTCACAGAATTAAAAATATGTCAAAATTTGTTGTATATATATGTATATAAATCATAATTATCAGTTTGTCCCTGATGGGCAACAGGAAGCTCAATATTAATGAGCAATAGGAAGAAACCTTGAGAGGAACCCATCCTCATTTTAGTGAAACGAGATGTTACAATACCAAAGTGTATTATTACCCTAAAACACCACTAGCTTCAATTAATATTCCTTATATACTGTATTGTACATCAACAAGTCAGTTAGCACCATACGCTTCACTGAACAACCAGGTCATTAGCAATCATCCTACTTAATACCTCTTAAGTAAAGAAAAGAAAAACTTGTAAGCCAAAGAAATGGATTACGTCGTACACAGCATGCGCACAACAACAGAATCCTGGACGTGAAAAAAAAAAGACCAGTTTGAATAAATCACTGAAACTCCAATACCGCATAAACATTCGTGCTAATGACGTAGTAACTGTTATAGAGAAAAAACACGTTTAAATATTTCAAATAGCATATTTAATGAGCTTCATGCTTGAGGTGGCAGTTGAGGTGAAAGGAAAAACAGAAATAACTGATTAGCCCAATTTCATTATTAAATCTAATGAAGCGGAAAAGCAATCAGACTCGAGTTTGGTTGAGTGAGCTGTAATCTCTTGATGAACGTGCCCATCATGATTTGAGAAGAAAAGCTGTGTGCGTGTGAGCCGGTGCGTCTGTGCCACGCCAAAAGCACAGCTGACTGATTGCGCCGTTGTTTCTGACCCGCCAACCACACAAACATGCTGTTCCCTTCAGTGTCTCCAAATGGTTTTAGAATAAATGGAATAAAAGACATTTCCTCGGTGGATTTGTTTCAGCCTTCAGGGTTACGGTGGTTTTTATAGGAACATGACGAGAGGTCAAGACTACACGAAGAGCAGAACACGGCACAGTTCCGCTGGTCTCGCTCTGGGATTTAACACCGAGAGAAAAACCAAGCGGATATTGTCTGGACAGGACTGGCTGCTGTAATGCCAAGCCTCCACACACACACAAACGAAAATTCTGATAGATGAGAAAGACTCAGTTGCTTTACTGCAAATCCATCTCACAGTGTGAATTCAGCTTCTAGCTTGTAGCCGTTTATCTCTTAACAAACTATTCAGCGCCTGTTCCCTCTTCAGGTTTTCTCTCTAGCCAGACTCTCCCCTAGTTTTACGGCCATGATTTGGTTATTGCTCATTCTGTTTACGCTGCGCTGATCCTTGCATGTGTCAGTATTCCTCTCACTAACACTCCTCCTTAGGGGCGTTTCAATAATACGGTGGTATGGCTTTCAAGGGCGTGCTGTTCTTTTTGTTAAGTGCGGATTAACATTTCCAAAAGGTTGGACAAGAGACTCTGTAAAAACAGTCCAGAAAACATCAATCACAACATCCAGAATATTACACTTGGCCTTCTGTCCTTAGCACATGATCATATACCAAAAATAAAAGAGAAAAAAAACAACAAAAAAGGCTCATGTTGATCAGAAAGCTACTGAGAACATTATAGAAAGGGAGAGATCTCATTTCATTCCAGTGATTACACCACAAGTGCTCTGATTTCACTCGTATGAATAAATCATATATGTTCGAGTATAGAAAAGAAATTCCACTTATTCTGTTATATAAATATTTAAAGATGAACATATTTAATAACTTCATCCACATACACTCAAACAGTCCCAGTTCTCTCCATTTCCCCTGAGAAGATTGATGCTGACCTTTGATAGGATGTTTGGGTGTTTTCTCCTACTCCTAATGTGGGTTTGAGTTGCCATGCTGAGTGTTCGTGACCTGTGATGCACATGCTCTAAGAATTTTGTACAGATATAGGTCATTCCTCTTACAGGAACATCACGGCTGTCTCAAGCTGCACTATAATTCACCTGCAAGTCAATATAATGCCTTCTGCCCTTGCTCTGCATCCTGCTCGTAGCCAAACAGTGTCTTAAGCGCTTTACTTCAGCAATGCCTCAATGCCACCTATTTGAAGATAATCATTTTCATTATTAATTTGCAATACACATGCTTCATGATATTTATTTTATTAAGACATTTTATCCCAAAATAAAAAAGACAAAAGATTTCTTCATTAACCCAACATATACACTAAAAGTCAGAAGTTTTTTTGTTATTTTTTTTACGACAGTTGATATTAAGATGTGTCTGCTACTTAGGTTCTGTAAAGCCTCCATAACAGCTCTAATCTTAGGAGCTGTTAATTGTTAAGGTTGGTAACTCTCACTGAACTCCTCTCGCTTTTCTCGGATGGTCTTCATCAGAGCCAGTTCCATCTTAATGCTCGATGGGTTTTGCAAATGCACTTGACACAAGTTCTTGCATGAACTATTCCAGAACAGCGGACCCTCATGTCTTAAAAAAAAATATTGACATTTGTTGTTACTTAATTATCTAATGTGTAATGTGTTACTTCAAAGTTTTAGAATTTTTTTTTGACTGTTTTAGAATGTAGATTTAAAAAAAAAACTTATTTATTTATTATTTGACTGATACTGTAAGTGTAAATCGGATGCACATTGAGTCAGGCCGGATGTCATGTGTCTTTCATAGTGAATCTTAGCAGGAGTGATATCATGAAATTGACAGATATTGCAAGTATGCAACCGCATACTAATTAAATACATGCCCTGTTGTGCAGCAAATATCTCCTTAATGCTTGGCAGCGGCTAACAAGTGAATAGGGCACTTGAGGTGCAAGAAATTTCAAGCTTGGTGTAAGGGAAAAGAACGGTTTACTGTGCTTCAGCGAAATCTTATTAGGGTTTTAGAAGGCTGAGCTGGCGAACAGCTGACCAAATGCATCTCACGGAAATAAGCTCGCAGAGCTATTAGGCAAACTTCAAAAGGAGAAAGCGTAGAGAAGAGCTGGCTGTTACCCGACATTCTGCAGTTTATTTACTGACGAGGAGCGAGACTGTGGGAGATGAGAAAACAGAGAGTCGTACATTTAAGACGGAACTATCCTGATTAGGATCCTGAGTACACGACAATGCAGTTATCAAAAAGATAAACAAAAATAAATAAACATTAAAGAGCTTTCCTGCCAGATGAAAACATTTTAAGGCTCGATTTATATTTATAAACCTACAGAGTTGCTGGACTTCCTACCGTTTCCTTACATTCATAATAAAATGGTATTTACACACACACTTTCAAGAGTGGTGTGCATTGATCTACTTGTTACTCTGCAGCAAGAGGTTTCTACATCCAAATTCATTAAATCCATCCATTCTCGCACGATCAGTATTCTGGACGGTGAACAAAAATGACAAGGGCAGTTCGGGTTGAACGATTAATCGGAAAAACATCCCCACAATCTCGATTCATACATACACACCATCTCATTTCTGAATGACGGTGATTCATGTATTTCAGGGCATGCATTCAGATCCTGCCGCAGTCACATGTTCACTTGTTTACTTGACAACATTTGTCAGATTGCTGTATCAGTCACCCTCATTGGTCACAACCAGAGACTAGCGAATCATTTAGCCATACAACTCGATCGCTTCTCATATCTCTTCCTCATTTAAGGCGTTCTGCTCTTACTCACGTGACGTATGACACGCAGGAGGCCTGAACAGATTGGTCAGTTTACTTGGTTAGATTTGGAGCAGCATGCCGTTATTTTCGCGCCAAAAACCTAAGTGTAAAACATGAAACTGAGTGATAAATCCTTTGACAACCTTATGTTGATGATGATAATAATAATAATAATAATAATAATAATTAACGCGTGTGATAATGAAGTACAAGAATTCGCTAAGTGTCCAAAAAGCACAGGCGCAATTTAGTAATTCTTTTTATTTATTATTGTTAATATTTTATTTATGTTCAACAGCTTTTAAGCTATTCACTTTAAAACAGGGAAAAGCAACGTTTTTCATACAAGAGAGTTGAATGTCCTGTGTAGACAGTATGGTGTTTTTTTCTTTCTTTTTCACTTGAATGCAATAAACGTTTTGGTTAAAAGAGAGAAGAGGTGATCTCAGTTCCCACGAAGAAAAATCATGATTCACATTTTGGCAAGAATCGCGCAGCCCTACTGGCAGCATCAATGGGAATCTAATACGGTGCACAAACCTCTCGTTTGTTTGGCAGTAACCTTCTTCTGCTTGCCACTGAAGCACCTACACAAGTGCGATGTTCATCTATTTGTTCCATTCAACACTCCGGTCTGACTCGGCTCAGAATGGTGACCTTGTGTCAAACATGATGTCGTCACTAGCTTGAGTGGGTGTGCTGAAGAATGAGAGACATTATGTTGTAAGCGGATGCAGTCCGCAGGCTGTGCCCTTTAGCTGTCAGACGGGTAACGTGAAGTTTTGACCTTTGCCTCGGAAACAGGGCTTCATTCCTCTCAATAAGACGTGATGGTGTAAAGTGTGTGATAAGCACTCGAGTGTGGCGGATGGGCGTGCTCAGAAATGATGAGTCACGTAAACTCAAACGATGAACTCCAGCCCTCTGCTCTAACGCGCTCGCGTTCCTCACACCTGTGTTTCCTCCTTCAGACCTGAACTGATTCTTACAAGGTAGAAAGATACACAAAATTTAACCGCGAATCCCTTGGGATAGGGCGCCGTCTTGATACGATAATTTTTCACTCAGGTTTAAAACATTTGACACCATAAAACCTGAATAACTTAAAGTTAATAAGTGTTTACAAGATCCATTCTGTCTTTAGCAACAAAGAAAACATCATGTAACAATTAAACAGAATTAAACGTGGCTAAGCCGTTACTGCTACTCACAAGAGAGCATGTCTACAGTATCGAGTTGATCGTCATTTGATTTAAGTGAGTTAGTTTGTAATTAGATTAAATCCTGTGTTCTCCTCTGCCGAATATGATCTTCTCAGTGACTTTAGTCCGGACTGAATCAGCAAGGGAAGGCTGGGTTCGTTCAGGTTGCCTGATTTAAACTGGAGCCATGCATACAAGAAACTTAGCTGTTAGCTGTGCTTTACTAGCACATAATGGCTGAATACTGACTGGACCCGGCTACGATGACTGTAACGTTTCTAAGCCGGATTCGGAGTATGGATGGCATCTGATGTAGAGGATGCAATGTTTGGACAGGCAAAAGTGTGAGAGTGTGTGAAAAGAGATTTTTCATTTGGCCATTTAGTTTTCTTGTTAGCTGTCGACCTTCCTTGGCAAACGTCATCTAGTTGTTGATGCTCCTTGACTAACGTTAGATAACTTCACTCCCGGGAGTTTTCATTGCAGTGGGCGAGTTTCAAAAGCTACTCAGAACGAAAAAAATAATTTTTTTACAGAAAATATTACCAAATACAGTATTAAATACATCTGTTCTGTTGTTTTGCTATTCACTTCAACTGCTTGTCGGCACACACATCCAGGTATATCCACTGTGGACAAAGCACGAGAAGCGTGTGCAATAGAACAGCACGGTGGGTTCAATAATGACTATAATGTTCAACCATCATACGCTTGTGAACGTTCTGGAAGTGCAGTGAAGCCCTGCTGTACAATCTCACACACACACTCTTACGGGGCAGGCAGACGCAGCAGAGGAGAAAGTCTCTCCCCGGGGTTAAAAAACACAGCATTTTTTTGAGAGGGACTAGAGGCATCTGTCTGAATAGAACTGGTGGCAAAATTAAAACATTAGTCGCATTGGTGACCCTTTCAGTCGGCACGCACCTCACTCATAATGTTCGTTTTATTATCACCAACGTATCATATACATATTTGATGCCTAGTAATACATATCAGTTTTACAGAAACGTCTACGTGATCGTGTTAGGATTTTTTTGTTTGCACCCCCAAAAGAAACCCATAAAGTGAAAGTGTGCTGGCGCTTTAACATGATTAGAACGAGAGTAGAGTGTATAATGTACAGAGGAGGTCAGAGGTTAATCCATGCACATGAAACGAGAACAAGACTTGAGAGTCAGCGACTCCTCTAGTAATCCATGCTCTCTGGACCGTGCAGTTCTCTTTCTAGTTTAGATTCAACTTTGTGAGCTATGTGCATTTTCATAACAGTTCAAAAAGCAACAGAGCTGAACAAATATTTGACAACAAAAAAAACATCTCTCGATCCCTTAACTGTGCATTTAAAGCTCAGAATTATTATTGATTTATTTTACCTAAAAAGCACCTCCAAAGAAAACCACTGAGAACTGGATGCAGCCATGAAAGTAAGCAGAGTGAATCTGGATTAATCTCGAGACGCTTCTACGACTTCAGGCAATACAACCCAGGACTATACACAATTTCGATAAACACAATAGATCTAACAGAAATAAAGTGGGCCTTAAAAGAAATGTAATCCTTTAACAAGCAGCATGAGAGCTGGACAACAGATTGATCAGGAACAGAGTAGCTTCCTTCGGAGACTGAAAAACGGACTGCAAACCAGAATAAACCCAACGACAATACAGCTTCCTGGACAAGCTGCAGACCATACATCACTGACTACCTCTACAAAACCTTCGGCTGATTTTCCCTCGGAGGTCGCTGAACTGACCGAGAAGCCTTTTTCCAACATCCTT
Source organism: Clarias macrocephalus (assembly GCA_011419295.1). NCBI lineage: Eukaryota > Metazoa > Chordata > Actinopteri > Siluriformes > Clariidae > Clarias > Clarias macrocephalus. Next base: position 966 of record JAAGKR010007356.1, on the reverse strand, counting down.
TATTAACTTCATAAATAATGGGCTGAAAAGAGCTCTGAGGAGGTGAGCTGTGACTCTGTCCCTCAGCAATAAAGCAGCAGGACGACACACGGCTCCAGGAGACGAGCTTCACAGCTGTCCAAACCCGAGCGTGCTAAACAACAGAGTATAAAAACAATCAAAGCAGATATAAATCAGTTAAGCCGCTTTATGTAGTTTGGTGTTATAATACGTACTTGGGAAAACATGCATGTATGTGAACCCCCTGTACAGGACGGATGTGTAGATGTACATCATGTCCTCTCCTGATAAAATGGATAAAGGCATACAGGTCGCTGATGAAGACCTTGTATAACAGATGTGGTGTGTGAGAGTACAGATATATTGCTCGACACCGGATTGCGTCTTCATTTTCTTCTGTGTATTGTGCTCGCAGGAGGATTAGGAGTGACTTTAAGGAAAGAAGAGATAATCTTTCATCTGTGCATGCCAGTGAATCCTTGTAGTAGAAACAACTCCAGCATCAGACATGATGATATGTGAAGGGAAGTAGACTGAGTCGGAATAAGATCACACCACTGAGAAACACTTCCTGTTTAAACCTAAATAGCAAATCAAAACATGTGTTTCTCACATCGCTAGAATGTAGGATTTATTTTCTTTGTTTTCTTGTTCAACCCCCATGTCCATACAGAGGCTCTAAAAGAAAAAGACAAGTAGCCTGGACACTAAAGCTCTGCTCTCACTACCAACCTGAAGAGACTCGACTCTGTGGTACAAATGTGATGTTTGTCAGATCAGATGTGAGTTACTTTCTTACGTGGTCCTAGACTGGATATGTATCCGATACATGGTCATGTGTGGGACGCTCTCTGCTCGCTAACCTCAGTCAGCGCAGGGATTTCATAGCAGTGTTAAAACAGCTAAAGTGAATCGTCTGCCTTTCTTCCTTCTTCTGGACCTACAGATGACTAACTGCCTGCCATC
>JAAGKR010007355.1:0-37242 GCA_011419295.1 Clarias macrocephalus | reverse complement strand
TCTCTGAGGACTCGTGTCTGCAGTCGCTCGATAGTTCAGGACTGGAATTTCCTACAAGTCTACCTGAGCCTCCAACAACAAACTGGACTCCATATTAACTTAAAGATATCAACTGTTATACTGAACTGCCAGCCACCTAACACACAGTATGAATGCAGATCAATTCCTGCTTTCTGTTTCACCCAAATGATGATGGGTTCCCTGTTGAGTTTGGTTTCACTCAAGGTTTCTTCCTATTGCCATCTCAGGGAGTTTTTCCTTGCCGCTGTCGCCCTCGGCTTGCTCATCAGGGACAATCTTGTCCAATCTTGGACAATCGGTGTTTTGCGTCATTTAATTCATACACATTGACATTTCATACAAACTTCAATAATTCTTTTGATTATGTAAAGCTGCTTTGCAACAAAGACAGTTGTTAAAATCGCTATACAAATACAATTGAATTGAATTAAATGAAGACTAATCAAACCGTTTGGGAGTTGTGTTGTTTCAGAACCAATAAAAAAAACGGATTTTATCATTAGGATCCCTTCAATTTTCACCAAAAAACACTTTAGGACTTCTTTGGAAAACTGCCATTCTGCACTCAAGTGTTGAATGAAACACATGAAACTTGACAGCCCACAACTTTAAAGCTTCCTCTCTTAAATAATTTAAGACCCAAACCTACGTTTCCTCTAATACTTGTGTGTGTATGTGTGTGTGTGTGTGTGTGTATATATATGTATATATCACAGGAGCGCTGTTGCCTTTGAAGTGAAAGCTTGTTACTGTACATTCCCTGTGTCTCTGCAGGCAATTTCACATAGGGCATGTTTGATTTGTACCATGCCCAGGACTGATTGCTCGCCCTCCACACTCCCCCGCTGACTAGCGATCACGTTATTTTTGCTTTAAGCACTTGCATATTCTCACTCTCCACACCTACTTGATTTGTGACCCGCAAGAGAAGAAGAGAATGTTAAACTTTGCTTTATATTATTGATATTTCGGGGAACAAAATGTCAAAAGTAATGCTCTCGCGTGCCTTCCTACTTTATCATCTATGGATGTATAGGTTAGAGGATGAGATGGGCACAAGATTTGGAGGAGACAGATGGCACCAATGATGTCGCGTTTAAACAGCAATCAACTTCCGATCTACTTCCGGCTTGCATATCTGATTCGGTCCGTGCCAGAGTACGCTGTATCGTTCTCATGACCACCTTTTCCAGCAGACTCGGGTGCGGTTCCCGAGCATGGAACGATTAAACCTGACTTTGGCGTCAAGTGTTTTCGGGAACGATCCCGTTTAATGTGCCATGGAAGGGGGCTGCAGCAAGTCCCACGCGCCCTGAACACACGCGCACCTCGAAATCACAGAGTACACTGGCTCATGTCTTTATAACTTTTATTAACATTAAGTCCTTTTTAGCATTTTTGCACAGGGAAAGCGGTGTGGCATTGTGCCTCTGCTTCCCATTTTGTCCAAGAATTGTCTTTTTTTTTTCCCTAATATTTGCGATTGTTAGTTTGTCTAATTCATTTTCAGTTGAACAACGTTGGACAAGGATTTGAAAATTATTGCCCACATATTTATGGACCTGGCTTTGTCTATCAGCGTTAATGATTACATTGTGGTTAATTTTCATCCAGCTTTATCAGCTTCATTACACATTTTTTATAATTTCTTATCTAGTCTATAGTTGTCTCCTGGGGTGACGTAGGTATCAATACATATATTGTTAAAAAGCACAGATGCAATCCTTGAATGCTTTGAAGTCTCAGGAATGCAGATCAAAGGGTTTTTCTTCTTTCACACCCCTAGTGTGAGCCACAGTAGTGGAGTCCTGCATTAAAAGCTAGCAATAAAGGTCATTCTGCAAGTCTCTCCACAACCGCCCCCCCCCTTTTCTGAATGTAAAATCTTATTTTACATATTAACAAATGAATTTACAAATTATCTGACTCAGCAGTTGAGTAGTAAAATCTGTTTCCTGTGCTACTTTTTTCTGTATTCTTGTATTTGTTTGCTTTGGGGATATTTTTTGTTCCTTGTTGACACCCTACTCTGACTCTGACACAGAGCTCTTGGTTATGCGCAAAAGATTATACACAAGCGTCACAAATTTACAACAGCTCATGAATGACGAGATTCAGCTGACTCAGTTCAGCTTGGATCAGTTAAATGTAATCAACACGACCTCACAGTGATGATGAAATTTATTGTTGTTATGCTTACTATTAAAATTGACCAGTGTAACAATAGAATTGATTTATTGCATGTAATAGACACTTTTCTCTCACATCATATTTTAAAAGCTTATTATTATTATTATTATTATTAGTAGTAGTAGTAGTAGTAGTAGTATTTTAATTATAACCAATTGATAATTGATTGGTGCATTACAAGCTTTCATATTCAGAAAATGCTGTAATAAATATAAAAAAAAATTCAAAACCATATATAAACTCTGTAAATTACCTGCATAATAAAACATTTAAAAATATTTGAAAAGGTGCACAGCAATAATCCTCACGTGAACTATAGTGACATCAGTTTAGAAAATACAATAATAAAAAGCTTCAATTTCCATATAACACCATGAACTAGTTCATACCCCCCCGAAGAACCACTGGGCTAGATTAGTCATACGAGTCACAGTGTCTGTGTGTATGCAAAGACTGTTGGGGCAAAGACTGATGTGACACACCCGAACACCATCACACACAAATAAGATTGGGTTTGACACCAATTACAGAAAGCTAAGAACCCTAAGAACTGTTTTTCTTTTTCATGTCCCACCAAGTTCCGAATAGAACAACATGGACAAGATAGTCTTAAAGAAATCTAAAGGAAATTACACTTTGATGTTTGCTTGCATATCACTTTTCTTCAATAACAGCATCAAGCCAGTGATCTACTGACAACACACCTTTACTGTGTCCAAAAAAACATGGGGTTCCTATAGCAGAGGGGCATTGGGTTAGGGCGGTGCTGCAAGTGGTTGGAGTAGTGATCAATCTGAACACCGGAAACCTGTTTTCCCCTTTAACATTACACACCGTTAAGGTTTCTGATAGTGATTCTATCAATGTAGAAACGGGTTTGATTAGCATTAGCAATACTCATTATGATACTGGAATTTTATACAAGGGATGTTCCTGCCAAACTGGAACTTTTGATTGTGCAGACTAATAGAACATGGTTATGAGAGTAAAAACTCACTTTCTTTCACTATAATTCCCAGCTACACTAATGCACTTATCCCAGTGTTTAACTGGTTCTTGGATACCATCAGGGTAGAAAGTTTTCTCATTATGCTCGAGCCATGATTGGAATGTCTGCTCCACGTCTGAAACGCTTAAATCTTTTTTAAAGGGCTGAACATGTGGAAGTGGCTTGGAGCAAGGTCAGGAATGTACACTGTATGGGCAATGCAGCTCTTACCAGCGTTCCTGTAATGTGCAAGTGGTGTTGTGAATGATTGTGTGTACAGTTCCCACAGAGAGATGCGTCTTGTCCACGAGCTGGTGACAAGTTATCTGTACATTTTTAAGCGTCCGGCATTCCACTTACTGAATGTTCTTAAGGATCGTCAGGATCGTCATTCACAGATGTACAGCCTTCTTTAAAATGTTTGCACCTTTCAAATGTTTTTATTTATTTATTTATTTATTTGTTTATTTATTTATTTATTTATTTATTTATTTCGGGTTTGCTGAGTCTCATCACAGTCCTGTGCTTGAAGTCTTCTATAAATGTCAATTGACATTCATTGGCAATGCGTCTATTGAGGGGAAAAAAAATTACCACAAGTCCTAGTTTGACTCAAACGTTCTTTTGTACAGTATAAGACTTTACGTAGTTAAAATACTGTACATCTGCGTCCTTGAACAAAGTAGTAATCTTATCTGTAACAGTGCTGGCATCCTCAGTAATTACATCACAGTTTTACTGTACGTTTAGTAATTTTTTTTACTACAAGTATTGGTTTGCGTTGCATTGCATTGCATTGTAAACACTATGAATTCGGAACAAAATATTTTCCGAAATTCAATCCCCTTTAAAAGTATTGGAACTGCAGCACACAGTTTTTCTCTGAGAAAAGTTTTGAACAAGATTATCGCGGCTGTAACTACTGATAGATGTAGCAGGATGGATTCTGAAGTGTGTAGAGCTTTACCAAGGCAAAGACATCAAATGTTCTTACATGGCAATTTGAATTGAAAATGCTTTACACATACTGAAGACACAACTGAAGGGAGAACTGAAGGCTGCTGCAGTAAATCCCTGGCAAAGTAGCGCAGGAGAGGAAACACAACATTTGAGGGTTTTGTCCAAGAGATGTCATTAACTGCAAGTTTTTTTGTTTTGTTTTTTGCATACACGTAAAAAAATTAATGTATTAATAAATCATAATATGTGACATTGTTGGTTTGTTTAAATATTTTTGAGCTTGTGAAAAATGTAAATGATTAGTGCAGCATTCGACAAGAATTTGAAAAAGATTGTCTAAATACTTATGGACCTGACTTTATATATAGTGTCTGCATTAATGATTACACTGCGGCTAATTTTCATTCAGGTTTATCAGCATGATTACATATTTTTATAATCTCTTATATAACCTATTGGTGTTTCCTGTGTACACGGCTGGGTGTCAAAACAGATATCGGGCAAAAGCACAGGTGCAATTCTGAAATGCTTTGAAGTCTCAGGAATGCAGGTCAAAGGGTTTTTTTCTTTCAAACTCCTAGTGTGAGCCACAGCATTGGAGTCCTGCATGCATCCACAGCAATAAAGGTCATTCTGCAAGTCTCTTCACAATCGCCCCCATTTATTCTGAAAGTAAAATCTCAGTAAAATCGATTTTATTTACATATTTACAAATGAATTTGACAATGATGACAAAAATGGTTGTTTTGCTTACTATTGAAATGATCCAGTCTAGCAACAGAGTTTTGTTGCACTTCAGTATGGCATACAATAGAAATATACTTTCTCTCACATTTCTATTTCTATACTCATTTGTCTGATGTTATTAAATAGCTTTAAATTAAAAGTTTGCTAGTGAAAACGTATATAAACTAAAAAAAAACTCATAATACATAATACTTGATTCTTTTTACTAGACAAGGGAAAAGTTCTCACGGTCCAAGTGTAAAAAAAAAAAAAAAAAAAATTAAATAAAAAAATAAAGCAATAATCCTCAGGTAAACTGAAGTGACATTACTTAAAAAATGTAATAATAAAGGGATTCATTTGCCATATCCCACTTCCTGAAGAACCACTGGGCTGGATTAACCTGCCATGCGCATGATTGTGTGTGCATACAGTAGCTCAATCCTATAAGCCCTATGTAACTATACTGAGTTATGAAACCCTGGAGATACTCATCAGGATGGTATGTATGTGTGAGTATGTTGTGATTTCCACCCTCTGTGGCCAAGGTACATACCAAAACGCAAAGCACTTGCATGTCTTTTCATGTCCCACCATGTTCGGAATAAAACATATACTGTAGAAGAAAGAAATGTAAAGGAAATGACACTTGATGTTTGGTTGCATATCACTTTCCTACAATAACGGCATTGAGTCAGTAATCCACTGACATGTTGTTATCTCAGGGAGGTTTTCCTTGCGGCCGTCGCCGTCGCCCTTGGCTTGCTCATCAGGGACAATTATGATCTATACACATTTTTACTTGCTCCTACATATTTCCATAATTCTTTTTTTTTATCTTGTGAAGCTGCTTTGAGACGATGACCATTGTTAAAAGCGCTATATACTGTAAATAAAATTGAATTGAATTGACATCACCAGTTTGTCCAAACACTTTACTGTGTCCAAAAAGGCTAAATGTTTCTTTCTGATAAAGCCATGGGGTTCCTATAGCAGAGGTGGGGCTGCACTGGATGAGAAGTGGTTGGTGTAGTGACTAATCTGAACACCTGAACCCTATTTTCCCCTTTACCATCACATACAGTTATGGTACGGTTTGACACCCATTACAGGAGTAATAACTAGTCCAAGAGCCCATGAGGAACTTACAGTATGAACCTTGTGTATCCTAGCTTTCTTTTCTTTTCTTCTGTCCTTTAGAAGCTTTTAAAAGGATTTCCAACACACTCTAATGAATGTTTATTCTTTATCATTTTTCTATATGGGATCCTTGTGGTCATCCTAAGGACCTTTACAATATATTTTTCAAGTTTAATTAAGCAGAAAAAAATTTCTGCGTTGCTGTCTGATAAATGTTTTAATTATTATTTAAAAAAAGAAAATAGAGTATAAATATAAACGTTATGTATATTGCTTTTCGTAAAAGGATTTTTGGTGTCTCAGGTTTAATGTGGGAAAGATGAGTACGTTTGCATGAACTTCTGGGTTTCTGATAGTAAGTTCTTTCTGATAGTGATTCCATTGATGTAGAAAGTGGACAGTTTCTGTGTGGTCTGTATGTAGGTCTGTGTATTCCTGCCGAATTACAAATTTGTGTATGATTAGTATTAGCAATACTTATGTTGACACAGGAATTGTATATAATAAATACATATGTACTGTACGTATTCTGGAAGAGACCAAAACTGAAATGGATGCACATGTTCATTTTAAGATTTCGTAATATTACTGTGCAGACAAGCACCTTTTACATTAAAAATGTATGTATGATTTTTAATTAAATGTATTGTATAATAAAAAACCTAATATGAATATAAATAACCATTTAAAACTGCAGGCCAGGTCTTTTGGCTTTGCTCTACACTGAGGGGGAAAAAGTTATATGAGACAATATATTCAGATTTCAGTTTTCATTTCTTTATAATGACATCTAGATGTGCTAAACAACTTTGAACACTGAACCTTTTGGGAGAGCAATTTTTCTCCTGTGAAAATTATTGGACAAGTGGTCTCAAAGAAATCTAAAAGAAATTGCACTTAATGCTACTTTTTTTTTTTCCTCTGAAGAAATTATTGGACAAAAACAGCTTTTTTTTTCTCTCGTAGACAGCGCTCTGATCTTCATCTTTTTTTGACAAAAAAGCAATCTTCAAAGTCAAAACACTGGGCTTAGTGCAAAAGTAGTCATTCAGAGCAATTGCTTATTTAACTGATCATAATGGAGAATACATGAGAACTTTAAAAAACAAATAGGTTAAAACAAAACATGGCATGCTCTAAGTATTTATTTGGTCGTTTATTTGACATTAATTCACATATCTGTAAATGTTCCAGATTTAGAACTGTTTTCATCAGTATCACATCAAGATGCAAATATTGGGAAATAAAAGCTCAAATTCTGATCTATTGTCTCATTTTCATCGTTTCAATACTTTAAACTTTTTGGAGGTCCTGTAGCACCACTTTACAATGTGGACTAATTCCCATTTCAACCAGTTAACCAACCCAGTAAAGAATAAAGTCAAAAATGCTACAAAACCATGATGATGATGTTTTTTCTCTGTCAAAAGCAAGCGTATTCCAAGACAAGTCAAGATTTGTTCATTGTTCCTAATAGAAATTGGTTTATTGTATTTATAATGCTCTCCTTCTCCTCTCCTGTGGCTGTAGATGGGAAAGTTCAGAATGTTGCACTTCAGTGCTGAAGAGGAGGAACAGAGGCATCGAATGGAGAACAACTTCCGCCCTCCACAGCCCCTGAATGGCAGGACGGTCCGTGCCTCATTCAAGTAGCTCACTTGTCACTATATATATATATATATATATATATATATTTTTTTTTTTTTTTACAGAATTTAGCATCTTTTTGCAACCTGGAAGTCTAGATACTGTTTTTCTTTATCTGAAGTCGGGCACATTTTGTAACTCAGGTTTCGAAGTACTGTGGAAGCACTTAGGAAACGCATCATTTGCTGCGTAGACATTTCTAACATATATCATGTTAGCCTGGCAAGAAATACAAATCATGTCGAGCTGATTATACAGTAGATCTCATCTGAAGATGCAAAAATATTACCAGGTGTTATCCACCTTGTTTTGCTTATATATCAAGTAGAGGAATTATACAGTAGGACAGTCCAGGAATGGTTCCTTTACAAGTCCTTCCTAAAACACAATGAGTGTCTGAGGGGTTTTACGCATCCTCTGTAATCTCTCATGATCAGGCTTGTTCGGAGAGATCCAACCTAAGGTACGTGCAGTGACTCAGAGACCGCATGACCTGGGACAAGCCTTCTGTTTTTCCACATCATTTGGATAGTAAGCAGCCTCTGGCAAGCCACACTTAAAATCTATACCACTTATTATCCTGATGCACTACAATATACTCCAGAGATTTCCTGGCATCATAACCTAGCTAAATACCCCACTACTTGTTACTGTACTTTTTTTTTTGTGTTCTCCAGTACTTTCCATGTAATGCATATTGCTAAGCTAGTGCAGTTTTGACTTGTATATGCTCTCTTTCTCCTTATGATTCTCTCTGGTGATGATTTATAATGAGTTTTAACCTCATTCATCAACAAGTTACTGAAAACACTTATACTACTTATATAATACTTAGACTTATAGCTACTAATACGTATAGGCTTATAACTTATGTAAAGTAAAATTTGTAGAATATTTCTCATCCAAACATGAGCTTTCTTCTTTTTTTAACTTAGAATTAATTGTGCTGGTGCGATTTTTTTTTTCTAAAACCCTCACTCCTGATAGCACTATTTAAAGTTGGACATTGGACCATGACTTAAAAATAATCAAAGTCAGCCTTTCTCTGAAAACATTTTTAAAGTCTGTTTTGGCAGAGATCCTGCTGCGTGTGACGTGTGGTACTGCTTTTAGGTGTGGGGTTGTTTGAAATCCAAACCAGCTACTTAATATGGTTGTAAAACTAGACGTACCTGGAATACCTTTAATAGACTTGAATTTGAATCGAATTTGAATGAGTGGTGAATGCTGGCGCAGTTATTTAACACATTCTTCTCGAGGAGCTCTCTGGCTGCTTTATCAATGTTACAGCTTTATACAGCTTACAGCTTATAGCTGGGGTGTATCGTATGAAATAGATGATAAAACTTTCTCAGGCCCTGAAAAGAGAGAGGCTCCATTTTACATGTACAGGTATAGCTCTTAAAGGATAAGCACAACAGAGAGTTATGGCAGCTTTGTATTCTTTATTGTCTTGTTATCAGACATCTGCTTTCTTGGCTTACAGATTTATATAGTTTGTTGCATGTATTTGTGTAGTCTTAATGGTTTACAAAGAGCTATCTAATTTAATTACTAATGTGATTAGAAATAATGGATGAATTTATCTTTTAAGTTAAATTAGCTATTTATTCTCTTTTTTTATTAAACATATAAGAGGTTTATGATTATGTTAATTACTATAAATGTTGTAATTAAATTATAAATGATGTTAAAACAATTACATTTTCACGTTTTTTTCTTTTGTGTTTGCATCATTAGTTGCTTAAGAGTGATGCTTCTCTGGCCTCAGTTACTTATTCATGATCTGGTCATTTAAGATGAGTGTCTGACGTTTCACTGAGGATGTCCATGTGTCCAGTTACCTTGAAGCCTCGAGCCATGATTACATTAACACTGAAAGAGACACTGATAAAGTTACTGTGACAATTTTTCAGTTTTTGTTGAATAATATTCTGGCCGCTCATGATAAAATGGACTATGTCGCGGGACATCTTACTGCCACTTTGTGGCAAAAAAAAAAAAAAAAAAAAGGAATTAACAATGAAGGTGCATAGTTTTTTCAGTGAAAAGATAAATAATAGACATTTTGCAAAAGTTTATACATTGTTGGAGGTTTACATTTCCGGGAATATGAAAATTAAAAATAGTACTATATGTTGTTTGCTGCAATATGAAATTTCCTATCTATCTATCTATCTATCTATCTATCTATCTATCTATCTATCTATCTATCTATCTATCTTAAGTTTAAAATTAATTAAAGGAAATATTATAACTTAATGTGTCCGCCTCACCTCGACTTACCTGCCAAAACATGCATGCTGTGTCTGAAGCATGCATGTACAGTATAAGCCCTTATAATATAAGCAATTTTTGGAGTCTACTACATAAAGCCTACTCGCTTGCTTTATTAAAAACAAAAGGTTTCTGGTGAGCCATAGAGATGAACAAAGAACAAAGAGATGTAAGAACAACGACGGGTGTTCCAGTCAAACCAGGTGATGAAATTTCTGGTGGATGAAGGCCTAAAACCAATTGACATTTACAGAAGATTTCAAGCACAGTACAGTGATGAGACTCTTTGCTGCAGTATAAACATTTGAATGGTGCAAGCGTTTAAAGAAGGCCGTAGGTCCATGAATTATGCTCAAGGCTGAGGTGGCTTGTACCCCACTGCAGTCATTCCTGTGAACATTCAGCAAGAGGAAAATCAGTGGATAACTTGTTGCCAACTTGCACAAGCGTCTATAGGAACTGTGCACACATTCATCAACACCAACAACACCATATGCGCATTACAGGAACTCGGCACATCACCAGTTCCTACATTCCTGACCTCAGTCTAAGCCATTTCAACACACCATTAAAAGAGTTCCTGGTAGGCCAGCATTTCAGATGATCATGATCATGGCTCTGACAGATCCATCCATCAACCTTCTACCCTGGTGGTATCTGAGCACTAGTGAAATTCTGGGGTAAGTGCATTAGTATAGTATAGATAGTGTAAGCTGAGAACATTTTGGTTTTGGCACAGAGAGCTCGGTTTGGCAGAACCCCAGCAGTCTAAGATGACCATCCCACACTGGAGCATGGTGAAGGTAGCAACATGTTACGATCATGCAGGTTTTGGGAAAACGGTCAGTGTTCAGCACACAATGGATGCAGCCAAATCCTAGAAGACGATCTCTTCCAGTGAAAGTGAAAAATGACCCTGTGAATACTGCCAAAGCTACGAAGGAGTTGTCCAAAACCAATAACCTGAATGTGTTTTAGAACGGCTGAGTCAGAGCCCAGATTTTTTGTTGATTGGGGATTGGTGGCATGACTTGAACATTTTCTGATACTGAGACTAATGCTTCCACCATTATTGGCTCAGGAGGAAGCCAATAATGCTTGTGAATATTTATGCAATCAATGAATGTGCTGTATATATAATATACAATACAATGTACAAGATTTACCATTAATGGTATGTAATGCACATTAAAATGTTATATCAAATAAAATGGTAAAAACAACTGTTCCATGTTTCTAACACAAAATGTAGTAAAAAAAAAAAAAGGGATGCAGGACAAGTTGCATACAGATATGTGCTTCATATAACAACACAGGATATACAAAAGAATCAGCCCTAATACCTAATGAGCAAGCCAGAAAAAACATGGGACTCAAAGAGGAACCCATCCTCTTCTGGGTCGCACCATATAGTCTGTCTTTCATATATTCACGGATGCCTTACAATTTTACAGAGAAAAAACTAAGGCATCTTGCAGACATTTTTATCCAAAGAAACAAGTAAGGAAAACTCCAATCTTAGCACAGCGAGGACCAGCTGAGGGTTAAAAGGATGATTACTGATTAGGGCTTAAGGGATTTGACCTGCCTACATTCTGGTTAATTACACCGTCCCAGAAGACAGAGAAACAAAGTAATATGTACTGTATATTCAAGTAAAATATGTCTTAAAGCAGGATGAAAGAACAGTAATAATAGATTGTATTAGACTGCATTAATAGATCAGGGTGTTGAGCAAATAGCAGCCCTGTTAAAAAACAAACAAACATGAAACCTAATTTTGAAATTCACATTTTATTGAAGTACTTAATAAAGAAGTGGGAGCAGTTTTTAAACCGATGGTCAGGAAACTGGCTGTCCACAGTCTCGACAACCTGAGTGAATCTTTAACCATGTCAGACTGTGATTCATATCTCCCAGTTGAGAAGAGGCTGCAGCCACAGGCGGTGTGCTTTAGTATGTTCATGCTGTGAGTGGAATATTCTCAGGCTGTGATTTGTTCCATTAAGTAATCAGGCCAAGGTTCATTTCACATAGAGAGACAGACTAATGAGGAGTGGAAGTGCAGCAACCCTTAAAAAGAAAAGAAAAATCACTTTGTTTCTACTTACACAAGAACACACCATCTAATGCTTTTAATCAGTTGACATGAGCTGACAGCTTATTTTGAATATTATAATAACATTTTAAATGATTATTTATTCGCTGCAATTCTCCTGTACTGCATTCTTAATAATTAATTCACTTTTTGTTTCAAAACTATATCTAAAAAATAATATTTAAAATTTATATATTTGAATTTCATTTTTTTGATTGTTGTTTGTCATATTGTCCACAAGAGGGCAGTGTAGGCCAAAGTTTATCCATGCAAAGTATATTCTTGCCTAGACAAGAACAAGCCCTTATAAATTACTGTAATTTACTGTATAATAAAGCATTGGTTAAAAAGAGTCCAATTGAGGTAGTACGCAATTAGTACGTAGCATCATTTTGTTGACATATGATTTTTTCATCATAATGAAAAATCATCATGAGGCTACTTTAATTAAATCAGATATTCATATTCATACAGAATTGCACTTAAATGCTCATTTTTTATTATTATTACAGTTAAGGCATTTTATTATATTATTATTATTATTATTAATAATAATAATAATTTTTGCCTATTTATTTGTTGGAGATTTTCCTTTTGGAGGAGGAGTGTTGGAAGCCACACCTTCCTTTACAAGGTCATTCACCAGAGTAATGGTATCTCAGCATTTCTTTCCTCATCTAAAGTGATGAGGTCGTTCCTTTAAAAATCTCGTGGGAGTCCATATCTGCATTTCACCTGTCCAGCGTTTTGTCACCTGAGCAGTCTTATTCACAGCTATTTTCTATGTGTGCGTTCATTAATAACGAATGAGCCTAAGGCGTTGGTGTATATTTAACATATGTGCAGAAATAGATCTCCCAGAATAGCAGTGCTGAAGATACCTGAGCAAGCAGAAAATACACAGGCACGATCAATGTGGTGTGTAATATAAACTGCCGTTGGGTTCCGTCGCATATATAAATAACTGGCATCAGATATTTTTGTCGCAGGGCATATCAGTTATGTCTACTGATGTTGCCCTTCCAAGCTGATGGGGCATGATGATCATGATTACTCTAGATCCGTTTCCACGCAGGCTGCTTTTAGATCTCCTTGAATAAATGACACATGGGCCTGAATACATGTGTCTGGTCATGTCTGTGTTATGTCCAGTCATGCTTATTTGATTACTCTGTGTCTTCCAGGCATGGAAAACCAATCGCTAAGAGATTTAAAGAATTTATATCTCAACCGTCAACTGCGTACACTTTTTGTATTGCAAAAATTTGTATATCCAGGAAATGTCATAAAATCCTTTGTGTAAGAAATAAAAGCTGTCGTTAACCATAATGTGGCAGGAGCCAATTATTTAAATTGAAAAAGGCCCTCAAGACCCATGAAAATATTACTTTGCCTGTGTGTTTTAAATGTGAAATATCCTAAACATAGACGGTGAATATTAGATATCTTAAGTGATATCACATAAAGACAAATCAAAAAGAGATTTTTCAATGGATCATTATCAGAAAAATAATATACAGTATATCATATAAAATATGTATATAGTTATTATTATTATTATTATTAATGATTTTTTTATGTAATGTTGGAAAGAAAGTAATTTCTGTGCTCATTGGACTGAATAAGTAAAATATGATTTTTTCATTATTAGATATTATGATTTGTTTTTGTGTGTGTATTAAATCTGTTTTATTTGGATGTTTTTTATTTATTATTTTATATTATTTCCAGGTTCATTTGAAATCAAATTCAGTTTTAATTGATTGATTAGTTTCTTTAGATTATTTCCTTGTTTTAGTAATTACATCTGTTTAATTTTATTGTTTATATATATTACAGTAAGCTGGTGACAGGACACGTTGTTCTTCACCATCTTTCATGGGGCCTTTGATTAGTTTTTCATACCATTGAGACATTGTTCAGTTCATGTTCCCTTTTGCTTGTAATCTTCATTTTACTTCTATTTCAGTTTGTTCTGTTTGGGCTCAATTTATTCGTAATAATTTCGATTTCCATTTAGATTTATTGAAGTGTTTTCTATTTAATAGTTTATCATTTATTAGCGTTTAGTATAATAAATTAGGCATAATGCTTTGACCTAGAACTCGCTCTGCCACACTGTCCTTAACAAGTACACAGCATCCATGTTAGCCGGAGAGACCACTTGTCTGATTAAGTGCCCTTCTAATTTTATAAACATTGCATTGTTCCTTCAAGCATCAGCCGCCCGTGGGTTTGTATTTATGGCTATAGAGGGCAGGCTGTGAAGGCCAGGTCACACACACACACACACACACACACACACACACACACACACACACACACACACACACACACACACACACACACACACACACACACACACACACACACACACACACACACACATGGTCTCTGCCTCATTTCACAGCAGGACATCACCATGGTTACAAACAAACAGGATGACTCCTACCTTTATCTCTCTCTCTCTCTCTGCTCTTAACTCACAAGCTGTCACTGTCACAACATCTAAAATAAAAAAGAAACTAACAGATTGTGGGGCCTAAAATATCCCACATTTTCATTTGAGGCATTGTGCCTTTACTGTACTCTCCTCTTTTTTTTCTTCTTTTTTTTTTGAGTTTATGCTTGTTTATTGTGAGGACTGATTTGATGTCAGGTTTATTTACAAGACAGACTTGACCTTGAGTTTGACACCAACGTTATTGCCTTGTCAAATGATTTAGGTCTCTGGAAAACCTACAGTATGTAAATCATGCAGCGTCACAGTTGGCTTTACCTTTCCCTTTTAGCCACATCAGGCTTGCCGTTAGTTTAACCAGTGAGGAGAACATCTGTACTAACCAACAGGACAAAGAAAAATAGGAGTGTGATATAAAGAGTATATAAATAACAAATCATAGGGGTAAATTTCCAGTTTAAATATAGATATACAGAAAACCACTCTACTGTCATCCCACACACACACACACACACACACACACACACACACACACACACACACACACACACACACACATACACACACACACACATACCAGTCAGCAGATCTCAGCAGTGTGGGATTACATTATAGGGAAATGAGTCTATTAGGGAATGTGGCACTGCCGAAAACAGTTGGCACAGTCACCCGGAGCACATTGCTGCTGATTCACTCATATATTAAGGTGCGATTTTGATTCATGGACGGCCTTAAAAACTCGGCGGATGACACATTATGACAGTAAGACCAGTTGCCGGATGAACCATTCATAAATCTCAGATGTGCTCGCTGATTACTGGTCGTGAGGAATCCTTATGACCTTGTGTCCCGTGTTAGATAAATGGGACATTAACTGAGTATACAGCACATTCATTGCACGATTACTAAGCAGTGTAGGATTTTTGTCAGTGCGTAAATCGGAGCTGGTGATGTTGCACCAAGGCAATGACATTACATGTATGTACAGTATGTATGCGCGCTATTTTTCATTAAGGTTTAGATTTTATTGAACTGTATTCTGATTCTAATTTTATTTGTCACACACTGTACTTAGCCATACACATTATGATAGGCAGCGAAATCCTTATGCGAAAAAGAAAGAATAAAAATAAAGAAATCAAATATGAAATAGAAGATAATGATAGAAATATGGAAAACTGTAACTGTAAAATTTACAATATGTACAATTAATAAAATAGAATTAAAATACATAAGTTACAGCTGAGTGCACTTAGTCTTCACTGGTGTGAAAAGTGATCAATGTCCAATCACGAGCAGAACAATGTGCAAAGAACCAGAGGTGTGCGACTTGTACAGTAGGTCATGTGCAAATGTGCGTAAAAATACAATGTTGACCTTGACTCAATATTTGAAGAAAAACATTTCTTTAACCTTCGACCCCTTTCGGGGAAATGTCAGCGTAACATTTGTTAGGGCTCTTTAGAGAGAACCCGTACAGCACCGGGAGTAAAGTCTTCCAGGAACACTATCACAGGGGTGCACTAATTTAGCAGTATTGCCTCTGGGATCAAATACTACATTGGCCTTGTGTGTCGTTGACATTCTACACACTTACTATCACTTGAAAATCCCATCACACACAGGCTACGGAGGTCAGTCATGCACCAGTCACAAGTTTCCATCAATAGATCAAAAAATAGCCTGTCAATGCCTTTTATAAACCGGAGCGCGCCTATAAAAAGAGAGGTCGGTCAGAGGAGATGGTGGTGTGACCCTATCTTTAGCTTTATTTATGTCCCAGTGTTGACAGCAGCACTCACAGGCTTTCCACTCGCCGTGCTGGGGATCACGAGTCTCATGGCACTGTGTTGCTGGAAATCGCCGCCTTGGGAGAAATTCCTCGACACAAATAATGCTAAAAGCCCCCTTATTAAACTAATGACTAAACACAGCTGGCGGAATTCTCTCTGTGAATTTACTGTTGATTTTTAAAAAACGCCTGGTAAAATAAATTGTGCAGACTGCAAAGAGACTCACTGATTTTGTTTACAAGAAGGATTTGAGGAAACTATAGCTTGCTATAAACACAATTTATACTGTAACTATTCTCTCTGTTCTCATGACTGAAAGTACTCATTTAGACACGCAACGAAGATGAGGAGCAGTGATGCCCGATGGTGATGAAAAACTGAAACTAAATGTTGCATTGTTATTTAATCGAAATTAATATAATGTTGGCGGCACGGTCTTGTAGCGGGTAGCACTGCCGCCTTGCACCTCCGGGGTCTGGGTTCAAATTCCAAGCCAGGGTCGATTCCAGTCTCTGTGTGCACGTGGTTTACATGTCCTCCCTGTGCTTGGTGGGTTTCCTGCGGGTACTCCGGTTTCCTTCCAAAGACCTGCTGATTAGGCAAATTGGTGTTCCAAAATTGCCTGTAGAGTGTGTGTGTGTGTGTGTGTGTGTGTGTGTGTGTGTGTGTGTGTGTGTGTGTGTGTGTGTGTGTGTGTGTGTGTGTGTGTGTGTGTGTGTAAGTCTCCTGGGATAGGCTCCGGACCCTCTGTGACCCTGAATACAGGATAAAGTGGTATAGACGATGAGTGACTGAGTAATATAATATTCTTTTCACTTGGAATGTGTGCTAAAATGTGATTTAGAAAACCATTTTGAGAATGGAAGTAGATACATCATTCTGGGGAAAAGCTATACTTTTTACAGACACATGACATTTTGGCAGACTCCCTTATCTAGGACAACATTTTTAGGGTTAAATGCCAGGTCTAATTTGGCAGTGATGGGATTTGAACCTGGGACTTTCCACTCAGTAGCCTAATGCCTTAACCTCTGAGCTACCGCTGCTTCCAGGCAGATGGTGGGATGCTAGAAATGTGTATGTGTGTCCAGTCCAGGGTGTAACCCTGCCTTGTGCCCGTAAGTCTCCTTGGATAGGCTCCAGGCCCTCTGTGACCCTGTATGAAGGATAAATAAGTGAGTGAGTGAGTGAGTAACAAAAACCATTATTAGGATGAAATGTTTTCTAAAATATGCTATAAAAATAAAACACATTAATAATCACAATAATAATTACATAATAATCATTATTGGTCTAGGGAAATAATGATTGAGTGGGGTTGTGTCATGCTATTGCTACACCAATGTTTCAATATTAATATTTTAATGTAATATTTTTATTAAGTATTAACAGTACTGTACATCCTGAAGTATTTTAATCCTCTTATACCACAGCAATAAGCAATATATAGCAAGATGTTTTTAATATATATATTAAAAACATCTTATTATACCTGCTTCTTTATATTTACAATTAGTGTTGGTGTGTTTCTTCTGGGTACACTGGTTTTCTCCCAGTCCATAGACATGCAGTGAAGGTAGATTGATGGTTTCAAATAGTTAGTAATGCATGCGATGTCACTTGTGCCCTGCGATGGCTTTGCAAACCAAGGCCACGCCCTGAGTTTAAATAATATATATATATATATATATTTTTGGAAACCTGAAAACACAAAGACTTTCATCATAACTATAAAATTTACATTTTGTTAATTAATTAAAGAAAAAAAAAACATCAAAAAGCCCTATTATTATGCATTTTCTTAAAAATGTTAAAAATGCAGTATTATTAATCAGTCCATTTATCAAGCTTAGATTACGTCGAGTGATAGCTGTACCTTTCTCTGTGTAAGTCGACGGAAACTTTAATATATTAGAAGGCATTAATCAATATAAATCTGTGATTGGGATCAGAGCCATTTTTGTCAGGGGTCAGGATTATTGGAAGTTTGTCACACACACACACTTCCAATAATCTCTTTATACTGATCCGGGTTTGGTGGACCTGGAGCATATCCCTGGCATACTTGGCATGAGGCAGGACTACACCTTGGCCTGGTTCTATTTTATTGTATTCTTCTTATTTTATGTCATGAGTAACTGCCTGAAGGTATTTAAAGAATTTGTTTAAATATTGATTTAAAAAATATATATTTAAAAAAATATTCTATAAAGTTTCCTATCAGATTAATTTAATACTCACAATGCCATTACAGTGTTGTGATATTTAATGTTGATATGCCTTTTAATGTTGGCTAATGGGAATCACAAGCAGTCAATTAGGGGCTAATGATCAGCTGTGTTCCACACCGTACGTCCTGTCGTAGTTTCCACTGTACACGTTCAATAACAGTTCTTCCTATCCAAGGCTCAGCAAGCTTTTTTTTTTTTGACAGTATGACACCTCTAAACTCAGGATGAGAGGAACAAAGGCAGGCTGCCATGTAATGTACGGTACCCCTTTTGATTTAAAGCGTTCCGTGCCTGGTGACATTTAGAGGGCATCGTCTGAGGTGTGTTAGAGCAGATAAGTCCAAGCACAGCCAGGTGTAGAATCTGCATTGGCACTGTATATAACATTTCATAATTGAGATCTAATCATGTCCAGACACAGGTTAGCCTAGGGATGTACACACAGCAAAAACAGGTGCGTTATCCATTTATTTTATATAGAGTATGTTGTTCATTCTGTAGGATGTTTTTTAAATATATATAGAGGGACATATAAAACACGCGTTTTAAGTTGTAAAAGAAACCTAATATCCCCAGAAAGAGACATAATATCAATATGAATTTTAATTTAAATTTTAATATTACTATGGATATTTACCTTTCTGGGAGCCCAAAGGGTCCAGACTTATATTCTCCAACCTCCAAACTAGTAACTGAGAAGAATTTGTATTAGTGTTACAGTAGTTATCAACTAATTCATATTAGCTACATTGCAGTTAATTAATAATAAGGGATTAAACAAATGTTAAATCGAAATAACTTATTTTCCCGAAAATGGAAACAGAGATGTATAGGAATGTACACTCCAGTTTTGTATATTATTCCAATATTGTGTTTCTGAATGCAAAGTCACTGTGATGAGAGTAAAGAATGATCCCTGCTCATGAGCTCAATAATGCAATTGTCCTACTGGCCAAAGCAAACTTTTAATGCACCCACATCTAGTCTAGTGTAGGAAGATTAAAACCCCTGATAGTCCCCTCTCTGTGGGCGGTAGAGTGAAACTGTATATTGCAAAAGCTTTATTCACTCACTCGTGCCAGAAACACAGGTCAAAGGGGAATAAGTTTAAAAAGGCAGACGTCAGTGTATGGAAAAACAGTTCAAAGCCTGCCATCAACACAATTAAAGCCAATGAGAAACAACCCAAATGGTACGGGATGAAAAAAAAAAAGTAGAATTTGGAAACATTGGCAGAGAGACTGAAATACACTGAAATAGACTCAGACTTTCCACAATTACTTGTGGAATATTTCTAGTTTTAGAGCATTTGGATGTTCTTATACCACTGAGATTGTATACTTGACCGACTAAGTTTGACCAGATGTCATACAACACGGAATTCCCTAGTTCGTCCCTCTTCCCATCATGAAAGTCTTTCTCCCTAATGACCCCCCGCCTCCCACAAACACTACTCCAGCACATATCAGATAATGGATTTCTTAAAACAACCCACGTATTACTACAACCTGAATCAGGGAAACTTGACACACACCTACAGTGTAGTAACTGTGAGTCAGTAAACTATTCGCATACAGAGATTTTGTATGCAGCCCACTCATACTCAGAGCAGTGGATGAGATCCCACTCATTGTGGTGGCCAGTGTGCTCGTGATTCTCTGTGTTCTTGCCAAGCCTGAACAAGAAAGCAGAAGGCGGATGGTATGAGTGGGTGGCTGGGAGATGGGCAGTGAATAGAATAGAGGGAGCAGACAAGGCTGGACTCATATTTGATTCACCTTTCATTATGACGTGGGATAGACAGCCAAATCGGATGATGGTGAGCGCCTGCGGCTATTCTGAAGTCCAACTCAAAGAGCAGTGCTAATGCACACAAGTGGCATGATGGAGGAAACGGGAGATCAGAGAGTCAAAGAATACAAAAAGCTACTGTAGATATTGTACCAAATAAAGATGGTTAAACAGGGCCACAATGTTCTGCCGGCTTATCTCTCTCTCTCTCTCTCTCTCTCTCTCAGCAAATCCTTTATCTCTCTTATTTGTCATAGTATCATTGTGAGGACAATTATTCCATTATTATGATTATCATAGCCTTAACCTAAAAGAAAATATCCCCTCACCCTACTACTACTAGCCAACATAACAAAATGGACTGAAATAATCTGTGACTATTTCAGAACTGTTGAAAGAGTAAACAGTGATCGGTCAAGCAAAGAGCGAAGATAAGGCTTCTGGTTGTTAAATGCCATGACTGAAATTAACCTCACATGAAAGGACTGATGTGTAGTGAATTTCCATTACAAATTTACAAATTGTTGTAAATTCTCTTACAGTATAATAAACTGTTACTAGTGTTGTTTCTTCAGTAGTAGTGGTCGAGGCTTTATATGATATAGCTTGTTTTCTCAGGAGGACATTTAAACAGGTTAAGATGATTCCAAATAAAATTGTAGACATAATGACAAAGTAACTGAGCACTTTCCGATCAAGTTTGTACAATATGCTGTTTGCTTTAATCTATACACCATATGCTGTGCTGATATTCAGTACTTGAACACGGCCTCCCATGTGACATTGCTTTCATAGAACTGTTCCTCAAACACCATATATACTCAAAAGATTTCGATTGTTCTCTTTTTTTTTATTCGGTTATGTTTGCTCGGCTAACACATGTCCTTCTGTGACTAGCAGAGCTAGCGTTGACATGGCAACCAAACAGCGTGAATGTAGTTTTAAATTCTTATCAGTACTATGTAACCAAAAGGTGGGAAGAATACACCATGGAGGTCGTGGACAGTCCTGAGAAACTTGAGATTTTTTTTAAAGGGGTGGTGATGGGGGGATTTTCCCACTAATTTAGTCGTGTCCAATTCCTCCCCGTCACTAGGGGGCTCCCACATTAAGCTACTACTAGCACTCAGTCGGGAGGGTTTCCTCCGAACCACGTGACGCCTGCCGGCTGCATCTTTTCGAACCGCTCGCTCACGCACCGTTGGGGTTGCTGTAACACACTCAGAGGACAACGCTATCTGTAGAGCCGTGATTAATGTGGGAGCACTAAGTACCTCTCATCCCTCCCCTCTGAGAGAGCTCGGCCAATCAGCTCTCTCTAGACCTGCGAGAGGTTCCAGCACCACCCGAGAATCGAAACGGGCGGATCCGGATGATAGGGCGAGCACTTTACTCTAAATAGCTTTATATGGAAAGCTAGTGCACTGTGTACGGTAGGGTGTCCCTTGTTACACACACCAAGTAATGCCTTTGATCAGTGGTTACAGAGGGATTTGGGATTTAGTCTTAGCTGAACTGTAAAATCACAAGATTTCAGAGACGGTTGTGCTGCTCTCTGCTCTTTCTAGTACTGTGGACCATACTGACTCACTATCACCCATGCTGACGACTGAAAATTAGTGTAATTAATGATTGATTAAAGATCTGTGATGCAAAATGCTAAATATAGTTAAACATACCAAAAACATACCAATGAATGCCTCTCATCTGATCAGATCAGTCGGAACAAACTATTGTATAATTAATTCTATAACGGCGACAAAGTGGCTTAGTGCTAGCACTTGCACCGCCACGGACCAGGTTTGATTCCCTGGGTTTGATTCCCTGGGTCTGTGTGCATGGAGTGTTCATGTTCTCCCTATGCTTGGTTGCTTGGTGGGTTTCCTCCTGGTGCTCTGGGTTTCCTCCCACAGTCCAAAGACATGCTGATTAGGTTAATTGACATTCCCAAATTTCCAGTAGTGTGTGAATGAGCGTGTGAGTGTGTGTAGGTGTGTGTTGTGTAATGGATTGGCACCCCGTCCAGGGTGTACCTCGCCTCGTGTCCCAAGTCTAATGGGATAGGCTCCAGGCCCCCCGCAACCTTGAATACAGGATACAGTGGTATAGACAATGAGTGAGTGAATGAGTGAGTGAGTGAGTGAGTGAGAGTAATTCTATCATTTTAAATGTTATTTCTATTTAAAAAATAAAATAATGTTGTATTTTGAATGACTACTGGATGGGCAAGACTTACTAGCTCATTAGTCCATAAGATGTAAATAAGGGCTGGTATAAAGATAGACCATTTTTGGATCATATTTATTATTTATTTACTTCATTTATTCATCCATTTATTTACTGTAAATACCTTATTCTGTTTAGGGTTATCTCGAGTCTATCCCCTGGGACATAGGGGGGCACCGGTAGCAAGGCACCAAGCACACAAACATTCACACATTCTTTAACCCATGGGGCAATTTAGCCTAGTTAAATCTGCTGGCATGTTTTTGGGAAGGGTGATAATACCAGAGGAAACACAGGCTGGCATGAAGAGCGAGCAGACAGACAGTAACCAAGGCTTTAGGATCAAACTGAGGACTCTGGAGCTGCGAATCGGCAATGCTGCTGGTGTCTGCTTATTTGACTTGATTTATATATCTTAGTTATATTAAACCCACAAACTGTTCTTAAATATGAAAATGAGAAGTCATTGAGGGGACTTCAAGGCCAGTTTTTATGACCGCAATTTCAGTGAGGATTTATGTCAGCAGTGATGGAGGGATGACTCACACACTGTTGGGAATAGAGCTAAATGTCACTGAAAATAAATCAATTGATCATTATGAAGATGCCTTTAGAGTGTTGGAAGTATGGAATCTGTTTCGTCACAGTCGCTGTCATTCACTGATGAGTGTCAGTGTTCTCATTGATTAATAATAATGTACTCATAGGCACCCAGGGACTCTTATAAAACATCAAACTGATTAAATTCACTATGTGAATGCAATGTCTCCTAACCACTGATTGGGTTCTGCAGGTGATTCATCGCATCTCCATACAGTATACACAGGTCCTTGGACAAAGGCTGGCCACTTGTCATGGGTGGCATTGAACATTCTCTGCCATTCAGTTAACATTCACACAATACCTGAAAGGTCTGTTGCATGAACCCTAACTATTTTCTTCCTTCCTTTTGCCGGGAAGCAATTCAAAATGGCCTTTCTGAAAATAGATGCTCATACGTTTATTCGGCTTGAAGGTTCCATCAAAAATGAAATCACAGTCATCGTCGACATTGTGGTTATTGTCGTCATCCTCCTCCACCTCCTGCAAGCCAGCGGCGTAGACGCACACATGTAAAAGACCTCCTTAGACTTATGTTCAATTTGACAGAGAAGTCAAATGAAAAATGTCAACAATGTACTTTTTAAAAAGACAGAAGTTGAGAAAGAAAACATAGAGTGCACACAATTATAGCTTTGGCCCTTCCAGAGGATCCTACAGAACACAATCGGAAACGTACATCTTAAAAGTACACTGATTACTGTTGCTTAGCAAATAATGGTCTGAGGTGAGCTGCAGTGCATTAACAGCTAATGCAGTGGCACTCAAATACATCAGGCAAGAAAACCAACAGCATGTTGAGAAGCAATTTAAAATCCTTAATTTTGCCAAGGAATAATAAGGGATAAGGAATAATAAGCTCTTTTAACATCTGCAAAAAGCTCATAGAGATGTTTTACCAGTCACTGGTGGCCAGTGTTTGTCTCTATGCTGTTGTGTGCTGGGACGGGGAGCTGAAAAGCAAAGATGCCACACGCTTGAACAAAGATAGTTAGGAAAACTAAACCTGTGAAAACTGTTGCTGGAGCCTGTGTTGGAAAGGAGGATCTTGAACAAAATGTGGCAGACTTGGACACACCTTTGAATTACATGGTAATTACATGCTTTCCTGATTATTTCCTTCTACAATGTAAAACTATTGAACAAAATTCCGATATTCCCCTCTGGATAGTTGATATTGAGATGTGTCTGCTGCCAACTGTATGTTCTGCAAAGCCTTCATACTGGTGGTGCTGTTAGTTATGTACTGTAGTAATTTTTGAGGCTGGTAACTCTAAATGAACTTCTCCAATGCAGGAGAGGTAAGTTTTGGTCTTGCTTTCCTGTCATGGTCTTCATGAGTGCTTGATGGGTTCTGAACTTGACAATATTGATGGGTTTTGCAAATGCATGGACAATACTGTTCTTACATGAACTATTCCAGAACAGCTGACCTTTGTGTCTTAAAATAACGATTGTTGTTGTTACTACTTAATTATCTAATGCCTTATTATACATGTTATTACATAGGTTAGAAAAAAATAGAGTATTGTTCGAGAATGTAGAAAAATAAATCCAGATTTGTGTATAAACTTGTATGGATACATGGGTCTCTCTTGTAGGAGTATTCGTCCTGTGTGTGGTTTTTGGTTGTGTTCTTTACACAATGCAATTGCAACAACATGCCTGTTGTGTTAATATCCTATCCTAATATCTATCTATCTATCTATCTATCTATCTATCTATCTATCTATCTATCTATCTATCTATCTATCTATCTATCTATCTAACTATCTATGTATGACTTTTTATACAGTATATAATTTGAGCCTTGCCTAGTGAGCACTACGTAACTGCTTCCCTAAATGCCTATTGTGCACAGCATAAGATGCTTTGCTGTGTTGCTGAAGATTAGAAATTGATGCCTGGGTTGAAAATAACTGTCTTCGGTGGAGTGCCGTGTTACTGTAATGCCCTTCAAAATGGCATTAAGCCAGCACGTAGCCTTGGCTGCTTCATAGCCCTTACATCATCCTGCACCTAGAGAAGAGCTTTGGTTACCTCTTCCAGAAACATCACTGTTCCTGGAAGAGCTTCCTGCCCACAATAACAACCTCACCTTATACTACATATGTACACATTTACTTCAACTAATAATTCATACAATGCAAAGTCTACAAAATTGAGTATAAAAGTCCTATCAATTTCTGCAAGCTGTCTGGTGCTGAAGGATGACTTTCTGGGAAGACAGCCCTTCTCTTGATAACAGATGAAGGAAGGAGGGGGCCATATTGCAATGGTTGCTGCCGATGACCCATAATTATCAATGGTGAACGATACATTAAAAATTAAACTTAAAACATATTTGGGCTGTTCTGGGAAACAACACTACTTTGTTTCTATGACTAATTTCTAATATATACATATTGATAAGATTTATTTATTTTTGTGAACACATACCAATGTAAAAATGTGATCTATTTTTTTTCCTGGTAATTTTCATGCTGGTCATTAAGCATGCTTATCTCTGCTCTAGTCATCAGATAACAGAAATATACCAGTATTACCAGTAATTCTGGTGGGTAAATTTAGACCTGGCTTTCACCAAAATTAGGTGCAAAGGGCAGGTGCATGGAAACTTTCAACCTTTCAGCAAGGCTTTGTCTTACTCTGGGATAAGCCACCTCACAACTGTGCATATGAGGGAATAGACTGGCACATTTCCAGCAGATGTATTAAATGCATGTGTAGGCAGCACTATGTTTTTTTTTTGTGCCCCATGAGCTCCACATTCCATTTTGTTTAAGAACTTGAGAATTTCCAAACTATTTAATAAACTGAAAAAAAAAGAGGGAAAAAATCACCATAATGGGTTATTTACTTTGAAAGAACAACACATATTTCAAATGCAACACTCAAAGCACATGCACACTCTGATGTTTTTATTAAGAAAAGAAAGAAGACTGAGATTTATTATTGGATTCATTGGTTAAAATGCAAAGGTCTTACACAAAATGTCTAAAGGTTGGTAAAAGTATGAAATAGTCATTTTTCTTCTTTTCCCATCTCAACCTCGCCCTACCTGTATTTTCTTACTCACAGTTTGTGTAAATCTATTCTTCTGGAACCAGGCATTTTCTATCTGTACAATTTAAAGCTGCTTAATTTTTAAGGTAAAAAAACATCTTGAGAAAAAAATTTCAAGAAGATTTCAAGAAAGATGCTCTTATTTTAAGGGCATGATTGATTTATCCACCCCGGCCACACTGGGAAGCTATTCTGCTTGAATCGGCTATTCTGCTATTGGGATTAGAACCCCATTCTTTTTCTTTTTAATCCTCAGAAGGAAAAATGCACTTTGTTTAATCTAAAAGTAATGATGTCAAACTATATAACTATCTCCAGATTGTCAATATGTAGCACTTCTTTTGATCATCAAAATGCTTTGTGACTATGTAGAAATAAAGCAGCTCCTTAGCTGTTTTGTCAAAACAGGAACAGATATGTGCAGAATGTTTGTTTCCTGGGTACCCTAGAATAGGCAAAGTGAAGCACCTTTACAACGCTGGAAAGAGGAAAATAAAAAATTAGTGAACACAAATTAGTGAGCCGTGTTAAAACAAGACAAGCAAACTCGGATGACAGATGGCAAACACTGTTGCACAACTGGATAGAGTTATACTTTAGATTTAATTTTAATTTAATTTTTAGTAATACTGCTACTGTAGATGAAATTGTAGCACATCCAACAGACAAGTGTATTCATAGTGATCATAACTGCAGTTTTAATATGTCATATATTAACTACTTCAATCTGGGTTAGGGATACAGTTTATAGATCAAAATGTGCTGAATTCAGTCATGTGCCCGCTGACCAGCTGTTTGTGGCCATTGGGGGCATCATCAAGAAGCTCTGCCATCTAAAGGTTAACCCAGTATAAAGGAAATAACTGGGCATAGTTCAGTGAACATCAATAACTGCTTTCTTCAGTTAAGTGGGTACCTCCTGGGTGGTACTATGTGTGATGTCACTTGTGGATACTTGGGAAGAGGCGAAACGGAGCTCACTGTCTTGTTTGCCAAATCTCGTACACTTAATGTCACTTTTTCACAGCCCATGTGTTTGCTTAGTTGAGATGAGTGCTTCCCATCCTCTGTATGCCATCACGATTTTGTAATTATTATGTTTAACAATAACAATGCTAGAAAGTCTTCATCCGAACAGTATTAGCACAGGTGTCAATGTTACCTTCAGTTATGGAATCCGGACTGGTGATACTGTCTGCTTTTATTTTACCAGGTGCACTATGAGGTGGCTATTAGAAGGCCAGAAGCATTTTAAATATGCCCTGCACAAATTCCAAAGAGATTTTAAGGAAGTAGGATGGAAGTTTTCAGACATAATCTTGGTCATACAATCCTAAAATCCTGAAAAAATCCACTATTTACCAATGTAACTGCCCTGGTGGCCCTCCACTCAGCTGAAGAATTTACATATGCATTTTTCCCAGAATGCATTTTTGAATCTTTTAATTGTGAGAGGACACACCACAGCCATTTGGTGTATTTTATTTATTTATTTATTTATTTATTTATTTATTTATTATTATTATTATTATTATTATTATTATTATTATTATTATTATATTTTATTTTATTTATTTATTTATTTAATTTTTTATTTTTTATGCAGGATCCAGAGCCTTTCCCAGAAACATTAAGTGCATTGAGCCTGACACATCATCACACACAAGTAAAAACACACATATTCACACTAACTAATTAATACACACATGGAGCCTGGCTGTTGTTTGGAACACACTTACTTACTTCATTTACCACAAGCTAGCTAGCTCAGCTTTAGCTTAGGTAAAATGCTATGGTGGCTAACAGTAATTTATATGCTAATGTTACTTAGCATTTGATTGAACTCTATTATCCATAGCCTACACACTATCCCATGTCAACTTCTACTATACATTTCTTGTGGTAAGCTAAATTACACCAATGCTGGTTAGCCATTTTAGCTAAAGTGATGGATAGCAGACAGTTAGTAGTTAGACACCTCCATTGCAGCTGTCACTATAATCAGCCATGTTCTTAATCATACATAATTTAATGGCTCAATACAAATTTAACTGATGAGTTATGTAAAAATGCTCCCCCTACAATTGTAATGTATAGGAAATCTAACTATGCAGATGAAAACATTTATTATTTATTTATTTATTTTTGTCCCAGGCTGCAAATATGTTTATTTCTGTTGCCCAGTTGGACATTTTACATGTCAGCCTATGGGGATTGACCCACTTTTAGATCCAAGTGGTCATTCAGGAAACTGCACATTATGGCAATCTTTTTTTTTTTTTTTCTTTCAGAATCAGAGGTTGATCCATGGTCAGTGCTCAAACATGGTCACACACTTCTACCAAATAGAAACACTTGTCAAAACAGAGACACCCAAAAGCCAACCTGGGAAGCCACCCAAATTCTATCCTGACCAGACAGGGTTTGGTTAATCATCAACCATGGACAAAGAGAGGAGGCAGGTTGAATCAACAGGTATTGCATAATTATTACCAACAGCCTAATTATGTGTGATTTTTTTTTCCAGTAACTGTTTTGAGCGAAGAAAGTTGGGGCTGCCACAACACACTCAGATTAAAGTTGAATTTGAAAGTGCTTTTTTGTTACATATAGAGATTTACACAGGTACAGTATAATGCTTGCAATTATATTTTTAAACTTAGGTTCCCAAGGTGTGCAAACATTCCATTGCACAGTTCAAGACACATAATGCACATAAGACATGTAAGACATATAAAAGCCGTAGAAAAGTGCACAATAGTGCAGAATAATACAATGAAGGACATACAGTACATTGCAATATATAGGTGCATATAATATGTACTACACACATTATGCATACGTGAACATCATATTCACACATTTGGTGAATATGATGTGTGTGCTGTTGGAATAAGTAATGTGATACTTCATGCTAAACACTAAACACATGTGGATAATAGACCCCTTCTGAAAAGCTCTGTATCTCTTCTTATATTAAGGCATCGTTTGCCTGAGCAGACTATTGAGAGCAGTATGTGGATTGAGTGGCTACATTTCTTTATTATTTTCCTAGACTTCTGTCCTCAGTCACAGATGTACATGTTCTGCATGTCTGACAGATGGTCCCCAGTGATATGCTGATCACACCACCCATCATGGCGTTGTGGTCCAAACTGGTGGTGTTTCCATACTATACAGGAATATTGCCTGTCAGGATGCTTTTTAATAGTAAACCTCTACAGAGGTGCTGTTTGTCAACAGGCAAGGCAGGCAAGTGCTTAGTGCTTGGGGCCACAGACAGGTTTCACTTCCCCCCGAGGTCTGAAATATTTATTTATTATTTCTAAGATCATTTTGATAAATTCTGGTTGAAAAGGACCGCTGCATATTTTTGACTAGAGCCCCAACATAGTACAGAATTGCCTCTGCGCCAATAGAGGAAGGTGAAGACGTGAGCCAGCAGTCTGAGAAGATAGTAAAGGGGTGCCTTATTCACCACCTCCGAACTTGGTGCAAACCAAGTTAACTTCTCAGGGATCTAAATATATTGATGTTTAGAGCCTGGGACCCTCATTATTGGTGTCCCAGTTGATCAAGAGTGTCCTGTGACTCCGTCTGTGCTTCTTCCCAAAGGCAACCACCAGCTCCACCATCTTGCCAATGTTTATGGATAATTTGGCAAACTGACACCAGTGTTTGTGTTTTTTTTTTTTTACCCTTCTGCAAATATGACGGTTCATTATTGTTGGAGAGCAGACAAGTTACAGTGATGTCATCAGCAAAAATACATACTGTCCACGTATGGGGATATGTGGTACATATGTGATACATAATCATAAAGGGAGTACATAATGTGGCTGAACATTATGAACATTGAGGAGCTCCACTGTTGAGATTCAGAACTGTCTGTCTATCATTAAAATCAGGATTCATCTAAAGAAGAAGTAATTCAGTCCAAAGACTATGTATTTTCCAGTCAGCCCACAAAGGCCCTATCAAGTTAAATGCGGAACTTTAATAGCATCTTCACTTCGTTTCTAGATATATTTGTAGATGCAACAAAGTACAGTATATAGACAGCAAACGAGCTATGGCGTCATCAGAGGATCTGTTCTTCTGGTAGGCAAACTGCAAGGGGTCCAAATTCTTTGGTAGGGAGGAGCAGATGCTTAGCACTTCAAAGCACTTGGTAGTTAGAATTGAGTTTAGTGGAAGAGACATGCTGAAAATCATTTGCAAAAGCAGTAAAAAGAAAAAGAAAAAAAAATCCTTGTTAGCGTGGTGTTGTTGCACAGAGCTGTCTTCCCAGGTTGGCACAGAGTGTTTACAAATCTCTAAGGCTTATACTATAATTCTGATTAAGTTGCAAAAGGTTCTGTCCAATTACAATAGCTATAGCTTATCAAGAAATAATAATTAGAAAGAATATTGTATGCAATCAGGAATCACTTCAGAAAAGGTCAAAACTATGTACAGTACACAATATTAACGCATGCTACAATTCTCTATATGGCATTCCTGTTTGGCATTTATGTTTTTGTGCCTCATGCTTGTCCCTGTTTACAAAGACTTCAGTGAGATATTGCCTGGCACAATACGCAGAAGCTAAATATACACTATATTGCATCAAGGTACTTACATGCTTCTTGGTACAGGAAGGCCTTTCTTATTTGGCCATCTAACCTTCACTCGACTCCTACGCTTCTGGTAATGATAAACAGTCCTGGGTGATGAAGAGGACTGGAGAGGGGCTAAGAGGCTGAGGCCCTATTAAATTAATCAAGCAGCTGAACATTGTTTCATTTGCATAAATTAAATGCACTATAAATAAATGCTGATGTTTGTTCAGCTGGGTGTGCAGGTGTATGTGGGCAGAAAATCTGGCAGTTTTGAGTATTTTTGCTCTGATTATGATGATTTTTCTTCTGCCTTGCCAGCCTGAACATCACACTTAGGATGCAATCTTTCCATTGAGTCTGTGTGCACTGAAAATATATGATAGTGAGCCTCATCAATCTGACCAAACAGTACTTCACTGTTTAAGCTCAGCTCAGACAGAGCAGAAAGGGAGGCCTACCCACAGTTCTAATTTTGTTATGATGTTTTACAAAACTGACAACAGAGCTTGAAGAATTTTCCTAACCTTAGAGTTTACTCTGAACAAACAGTTTCCAGACTAACAATAAGTACGCTTGCGTTGGATTCAAGCGTCATTGCTTGATGCTGCAATCGGGAAAAAGGAAAAAGAAAAATAAACTCAAAAAAGAATCTTAAGGGCCGAGGAACTGAATGGAAGGAAGTGACACATATTTTCCACAAAGTTAAAAAAACGTTGCGTCATGGGGCGCTTCATCAGCCTGGAGAGTGTTTACAGGCTGAAAAGTGTCTACAGCTGCTCTCTTCTTGGCACAGAAAAGCACATGCATATACAGATGATGGAATCTTTCCAGAAGTATAACAGACAGCAGCACAGATGGCATTAACCCTAACTGTAGCTTTTGGGGTCATGGAAAAAAGTGGCTAAGATGTTTAATTATTCCTTATTAACATTTATTGTTACAATTTACAACCATCTGTTTTGAACGGAATATGAAACTGGTTTGAGTAATATGTAAAAAAAAAAAAAAAAAAAAAGTCTGGTTCAGGATTTGATAAGAGGAACTGGTCAGACACTGTTATTTGAGCACTATTTGCAGTAAGTTGCCTCCGGAGGTCAGAGTGAACGACGTCATGGTTGCAATCCTTAGCCTTTTCATTGGCATGTCTACCAGCTGAACCATTTAGATCCAAAGAGAAGGAAAACAAGGCCAGTGAATCTAAATATAGTGTGTGCCTCTGTCTCAGTGGCCCTTAGGTTTGACCCAAACTGAGTCATTTTGTAATATTCCACTGGGCTTTTGCATTTTTTCAAAAATTGCACATACATAACCTTTTCTGTATTGAAATTCCAGAAGGTATTTGTTGCTTTTTTTTTAGGCAAAACCTATGTATTTTAATTACTTATTATTATTTTTGGAAGAGGCAATGCAATTTTTGGGTTGAGTGAGTTTTGACAGTCCAGTGCTTATGAATGAAATCTGGCCTACTTACTGCCACATGAATTTTGCATGTAACCTGCCTTTATTTAGCAATACAGATAAAGGGCAAGTATGATAAATAAGTGAATGAGCGCAAGCAAGGAGAATCCGTTTAACTGAACATGATAACACATCCTCTTTACATGAAAGCAAAGCTGATTTATTTAAAAATCAAAGAAGGCTGAATTCAAGGATGCATCGGTAGAGCAACCCATTAGCAGGTCTATTTATGGTGAATTGCAGGTTTATATATAGCCTGCTTGGAAGGTCGTGTAGGTCACGCTCTGCTGTTGTCTTTCTGCAGTAATTGGGGCTTGGGGTGGGGGTGGGGGTGAATGCGTAATCCTTGCAGCCCCCTAACATGTAACTGTGGCATTCATTTTATTCCCCAGAATATTAGAGTATATTAACCTGTTCAATTAGAAAAGCTTCAAAACAGAGATGAATGAATTTAAGCTCTCTGCAACCCAAACGTGAAAGGTGTAAATTTATTAAATGTGCAATTCTCCTTTCAAATACAAAGTGTTTTTCTTCTCCAAGATAAAGTATAAAAAGCAAATAGAAAAGATGAATATAATTGTACAAGGGTGAAGTTTTCGCACAGGCTCAGACTAAGTAAACAACAGATAACCTTGCTAATTCTAAATGTACAGAAGGAAGATTATAACTATATACATATTCTGATTAGCCATAACATTACAACACAAAACATTAAGTGTCGGTTCTGCTTGTGCCACCAGGGCAACTCCACAAGACTCCACAAGATCTCTAGGGGCATCCTGTGGTGTCTAGCACTGGGATGTGAGCGATGGATCCTTTGGATTCTGTAGGTTGTGGGGTGAGGTGTCCATGGATTCGACTTGATTTCTGGAACATACCATTGAAGTTTGGTCTGATTTGGGATCTGGGGACTTTGGAGACTGGATCAACAACCTTGAACTCTTTGCCTGCTGGGCCCAATGCATGGTGGGCTCTGATATATTGGGTGTTTTGGTGGCTTTCTATCATGGCCAGCATCGACTTTTTTAATCGGTTTGTGCTGCATTTTCTTTCTTGTTGGATTGCCTTGGGTGCACATAATCATGTCATCGGCTTGCGGTTTGCTGGTGTATAGTTGGTGATGTTATTCACTTAACCTGCCAGATAATGTTATGGCTGATTGGTGTATGACTATAATGAACACTAGTCTACAGTGCCAGTAGAAAACCTATAGTTATATTTCACAGTCCTGCACCATTGGTCACCCTACACAATACATTTTCATTAGCTTCTTAATTAACCTTTTGTAAGATTAAATATGTGGTTTCAGTACAGGACGCCAAAATACAGTGCAAGGGCACTACATGATGAGGATTAAGATGAAGAAATAAATGTTGTAAAATCTCCCATCAAGCAAAGCATGATAGACAGGAAACATTTATTGCTGCTTTTAAGTAATAAGTGTATGCTGAACAACAGGTCCAACTGAATGATTGAGTTACAGTGAGGCATGAAGAGGTGTTGTCTCCTGATTGGCTTTTGCAGTCGGTGGAGGTTTCTGGTAGGACAGTCTCACAAATATGACTATCAGTATGATTCCTGTTAAAAAGAGAAAAAATGTTACTTACACAAAAGCCGGCGATACACAGCATGGTCGTTGTCTCTTTATCTCTATGTTAAACTTTCACTAGAAAATAAAACAGATATCTTGTTTGATGTACACTAAACTCACAGGCACAAAATGAACATGAGTTAAAAATGAGGGGCAGATCATATATTTAGTCTATATTATCGTCATTATTTTTACCATTCCGTTTAAAATAAAATAAACAATGGAAATTCTTGGTAATGAACATATGGGCACTTTAGGATTTTTACCTATAACTCCCAGTGTCCCGAGGAGGACTCCCAGCGTGGACTGGATAGTGGGCATCCCTGCAAGTTGCTTCGCTGCGGTGCGGCAATTCCCTCTCACATTACATGTGCACACAGTTACTGGTAGTAAAGAGGAGGAATGTGAATTTTCAGCCCTTACAAATAAAAAGCAGAACTTCACTTAAAGGCTATGTTCACACAGCAAGCAAATGTGGCCCAAATCAGACTTATTTATTTTCCATATAAGTGACTCGGATCTGTCTTCTGCATGCCAGTATGAACAGCACAAATCTTTTAAATTCTAATTTTGTCCATGCCCATATGTTGTTAAATAAAATAGAGGTCTGATTTGTTTTGGAACGCCCCCTCAGTCTGACTAGTCAAATGGGGCTGTGGTGGCTCGAATGGTTAAGGCTGTAGCTTGCTGGGTTTTTGATCAGAAGCTTGGGGGTTCGAACCCAAGCATTGCCAAGTCGCCATGCAGTCTGAATAAACCAGTTGAAGTTTATGTAAGCGATTCAAGATCCAATAATTTACAAAGCTAGAGTTGTTAAGGAGCGTGTTGCAGGTGTTATACTCCTTTGATACCAGTGTGCACACATGTGCAAGTCATACTGTGCTCTGGCATTTTAGTACTTTACAAATAAAAGCATGCATCAAAACATTTGAACATTTGAAACTGCTCCATGTGATCTCAAAATAAATGCCTAAACACCACCATATGTGAACCTGACTTTAGTGCAGAAAGAAGGCTATAAATTTAAAAGAAAAGAAACGAAGTACAGTATGTGAACCAAAGAACTGGCCAATAACACTTGTTACAGCACGTTTGAACTCATTAAGTGCACATTTGGGTCAGTTTAGGAGTGATCAGTTTAGTCTAATCTTAGATATACTGTAGGTCACGTTGACCTGGTCAGTAAATCGGAAATGAGCCACTTTGTCCTGCATTGCGAATGCAGCCAATGAGTACATATAAGAGAGAGAATAATGTAAAAATACACACACACACACACACACACACACACACACACACACACACACACACACACACACACACACACAGTCTTTCTAATTCAATTGCACACATTTTCATTAATCACTGAGCTCATGAACCAACAAATATTCACTTTAAATAGAACTTTGTAACGATCCAATTAAATAATTAGGAGGAGCCTGAGCTGTGACAAAGAAGGCTGCATCAGTGAGAGTAATGTAAACCAAGTCAGAGAAGACCTGGTACTTTACCCAGAATCTGAGGTCATGCCTACAATTTAATCACAAATGATAATGACATAAAGGAGGATTATTTTCAATATTAAAATTAAGGACAAATAACCTGATCAGTTTTACTTTTTCTGTTCTTTTGTAATAAATATAAATAATATAAAAAATATATGATAATTTGATTATTATACTTAAAATTATGATTGTAATAGATTATAAATAAATTATAATACAATGACATTAAATATAAGATTATTTATCAGTTTATAATCAATTATAAATAATTCATAATAAATATTAATAAAATAAGGCAGCTTAATAGTTAGCATTGTCGCCTTGCACCTCCAGGGTCCGGACCTCTGTGTGCATGGAGTTTACATGTTCTTCCCTTTGCTTAGTGGGTGATTAGAGGAATATAACATTGTGACCGGTTTCCTCCCACAGTCCAAAGACACAAAGATTAGGCTAATTGTTGTTCCCCAAATTGCCTGTAGTGTGTGAATGAGTGTGTGAGTGTTTGTCTGTGTGTGTCCTGGGATGTATTGGCAACCCGTCCAGGGTGTACCCTGCCTCATGCCTGGGATAGTCTCCAAGCCCGCCGTGACCTTGTATACAGTCTAAAGCAGTATAGACAATGAGTGAGTGAGTGATTAATTAAATAATAATTAATAATAATTTATTAATCAATTGTTGTCTTTATTTCCCTATTTAATAGTTACACTGATATGACTTAATTAAGAAAATTTATATTAAATGCTACTTGCTTTTCTAATAATGGTTTTAGAGTTACTACTTATAAATGAAAAAAAAAACATTTTAATATTTAAAATTATATTACACATCTTAAATTCTTCTGGTTCACCAAACACCTTTAGTGACCTGCAGTGAATGTCACAGCCCCAGATTAGGTGGGACGGGTATGTCACATTTACAACAAATTAGCCTTTTTTTTTATCTTCACAATCATTTTCTGTCTCTTTAGATATACTGAACTGTGGATATCCTGACTTACCAGGCAAGTTAATGAAGGTGCTTCTGGGAGGAGAGCTGCTATCTGAGATGGTGAAGGGCACCGTGTATACATCAGGGGTCAGATAGTCAACATTCAGCGACAGGTTGGTGTGAGTGTCTGTAAAGAGAAAAGAGTCTTGAGATTACTTTATGCAACCACCATTGTCTACAAAATGTGATTAATTTATGATGGTTGTGATGGTTCATAATCTCTAATGGGCTGCTACTAGATAAATTGACTTGCAATTCCTTTAAATAACTGTCAGAATAAATCTAAAAGTGCATATAAATGTAAGACAGCCAGCCTCTAGAAAAAGATTCTGAATATGACATTTTGATCATTATGCTGGTTCCACACTAGGCATTCTCCTCAACTGTCAGCACACTTGTGAAGCAGCCATGAGGCAGAAAACAAATGCTTTTCAAACATTTTTGTTTGTCACATCAAGGAGTTTCCAAAAGTCGGAGGAACTGTTCAGCCATTCAGAGCACAGAGTGATGTCAAGCAATTATTTTCTATCGCAACATCAAACCAGTCACAGTTTTAGAAGCAAACTAAAAACAACATGATGGCCAGTAGAAAAATGATGCTGTGGTATATTATGAACTGATGAAGCTTATGTAGGTCACTTCAAAGGGGAACTGCTCACAGCAGCCTTTTGTAGGATCATTCCTAACTTAAGTGATAAAACAAATTTACTTCAAAGGGAACCTTTATAGAGTGTATTTCAAAGAGAATCTTTTTCCCGTGGGCTTTATCTTCTTTCTCGGGGTCGCCACATTGGATCATTCACAACTTTTGACAATTGGCACAGATTTTACCCTCCTGCGACAACTCACTATTTCTCTAGGCTTGGGACTTGCACTGAGGATGCC
>JAAGKR010007354.1:20255-37243 GCA_011419295.1 Clarias macrocephalus | reverse complement strand
CTTTCGGCAATTCGGCATGCGCCATGCCGCGAGATCACTCAAGCAACATTCAGGAACTTAAATAAATGTGTTGTTCTTCATTGACTATCTGCCAGATAGCGCATGGAAGGACTTTATCTAAAAGCCAGACCAAGTGTGGCAAGTGTAATGTTGTTACACTAGATTATTGAAATTATTACTCATTAATGGCACCAATGCAGGAGACTTTTATTTTGAAATTTATACTGGGAAAAGTTGAATTTTATTTTATTTTACAATTGATCGTTCCTGATGAATGTGCTTCATATTATTTTAATAATAATAAGTAAATATTCTTATATGAACACAAGTGCTTCAGGCTTTTTATAATTATCACGTAATCATTTTTTGTTGTTTGTGCCCAGCATTGAATAATTATTTAATCCATTATTTGACCCTGGCTGGAAATAATACAGTAGCTGGAATGTGATTGTGAATTTATAACTGAATTACGTGCGGAACCCCCGGCTCGTACTTTCACTTTACAAAAGACAGTGTTTTGATCAAAAGGCTGATAAACGCGTGCGATTTGGAGTTGATACTGTTACGTGGCGCACCACAAGACTTTTTTAAATGATAAGAGTCCTAACGCAGGGAGGCGTTTTACATTTGGGCTTTGCCTCCGTCTTTTAACAGCGCGCTTTGTCTGTCTGGCAAACACGTGTATAAATGGCCACGCCTTTGCCTGTTCAGAACTCTGCGTCGTAGCAGCCTGCAGATCTGCCCGTTCTGAAGAGTTTAAGCGCAGCTCTGCCCCTCGCACAACCCGCATCGTTACAGATACTTTGTGTAATTAACAAATTTACTGAATATGTTCAGATTGTGTAAAATAACGACAACCATTTCCTTCCTAGACCTTTTGTATGAACTGAAGCTCAGCACGTCTTCTTCAAGATGTCTTCACGTCTTTTCTTCTTTTAATCTGTCATATTTAAGTGAAATATATTTAGCATATATGCCTAAATATTCCTTTTTATGGACAGGTGTATTACAAAGTGAAGACCTATTGTTCAGTTAGTGTTAACTATGTGAATGTCCTGATTCGTAAATATGCCAATATATCTACGTTAAAACGTAAAAATGTGTCGACATTGAGCACAATGTCAATGAAAAAAAAAAAAAAAAAACAATATATTTTTTGTAAATATTCTTATATGCATACAAAGTGCTTCGGGCTTTTTATAATAATAAACATAATGTTTTTCTTTTGCTGTTTGTGTCCAGAATTTCATCCATTATTTGACCATGGCAGGAAATAATAGCTGAAATGTGGTTGTGAATTTATGACTGAAATAAAGCTGTTCATCGGCGTGCATAAACCCTGGTTTGTGCATGAACTTTCACTTTACAAAGGCAGCGTTTTGATCAAAAGGCTGATAAATGCGTGCGATTTATCGATAAAAACCGAAAGTCATCGTGTCTCGCAATAATGCAGATCAAACATAATACACATGCCTGTAAATAAAAAAGAAATTTTAAGCATATATGCGAAATGCATTTCACTTATTATTTTACAATATTACAGATTAAAACAAGGGAAAAAACGTGCTGAGCTTCAGTACATTGTGCTGGCGAAATACATTTTAGGCAGAGATATCTAAGCAAACATTGGTCCGACAGCAACGTCTTGTCCCTGGCCAAAAACAGTCGGGGTAAGACGACATAAATCGGTAAAAATATGTGACAGAAAAACATTTCCTAAAAATGCATTCAGATACATTTGTACATGTCTACAGTTGTCTGGGGTTGCATGTATAGCGGTCACTTTGACTTTTAGCTAAGTGCATGTCAATAGTGAGTGCATGTGTCAGAGCAGGTCCACTATGTGACGTCCTTTACAAGTGCATTTACAGTCCATCATGGTCCTTTATTAAATCCACTGTAGTATTGAGCGTGAAACATGCAAAAGCGATTGTGCTTACACTGCAGTTAATACTGCAATAAAAAGTAAGTGCCCTGAGTAGTTTTTAAGAGGTTGTGAACAGACAGCCATTGATGTCCTTTACACGTCTATAGTCAAGCAAGACTCATTGGGGAAAAAGGGAGAAAATGTTTATGAAATACACATTCATTTTTATTTACATCTTGTTTTATGACAAATTATATATTCACAAAGTGCTCTATGCGGTTAAGATTGGGAAGCCACTGCATTTGGAATTACGTGACCTGTGTTTTTGTATATTAAAAAATGATTTTATTTTTATGAAATGTATGCATTTACATATAAACAGGTATATATCTGGTCACCATTCAAAGTCCAAGTTGAATGTGGCCAGTCAAACTTAAAAAAAAAAAAAAAACTACTCTGCGTGCGTATAATTGCTCCATGTGGATAAATGAAGTTTTTTTTATTTTAATTTGGAAACAGTGTCGCCACTATTTTGTGGCAAATTTTCTAGCTTATCTTGAGAGAGAGAGAGAGAGAGAGAGAGAGAGAGAGTTAGCGCATTTTCATCTTATTTACTGCCAAGAGGAGAGGAGGCCTTGAGGAGGGTGCAAGTTAACATCATAAAAAATACTACTGTTGGGTGAGTCCATTTTGTATTGCTTTATAAATGTTTATAAGTTTTACTTGTTTGGCACAAAGGAATTGAAATGTAGTTTGATTTTGGCTAAAATTAACTAGTAGGCTAAACGTTAGTAGTGTTAACGTTAGGCTTCTCCTAAAAAGAAACTCTGTTAGCAAAGCCCCATACGGTCTCTACACTTAAGTTAAGCTATTTTATGCAGTTGAGCAAACTTCTTGGTGGAAAACTGATAGAAAAATGACTAAGTCCCCAAAATGTTAAGTTGGCTGGATTTAGTTTCACTGCCTTAAAAATATTTACAAATGAGCAGGGCAGTTTCATGCTACTGCAGGAACATGGTGTAATAGATATGGGGCTCCCAACCCTGGGGTCCGTTCTTTGTACGTCGCTAACTCAGTTAGCTGGATTTGATTGTTGTGGATTTGTCCTGATCTTGGATTGTTTTGTTCTTTGAAGCGAATCTCGCACTTGCTGTCATAGCAACATGTCCGTAAGCTTAAACCTGCTCGGGAGCAGGTTTATTTCATGTAAACAGGTTTTAGGCTGCGCTCCTGACGGGTTATGATTGGCTGAAATGGCGAGATCACATCTGATTGGTTAAAGAGCATGACTGACGCGGACTGACTCCGCGGGGAAAAGAAAAGTATGTTGCATGAATAAATGGATGGATGTATTTAAACATAAATACAGTATATGCATACATGTGGTCATCATTCGTGTGTTAATCTCCGTGTGTGTCTAATAATATGTAACATTCCCCCGAATGTAATATCCCCTGATTGCGTCTATATAAGTGGAGGTTATTTTCTCAAATCTGTCGCAGTCATGTCTTGTCCGTTTATGAGAGAGCAACCGGTTACTGAAGGTGTCAGGATTATACGC
This sequence comes from Clarias macrocephalus, assembly GCA_011419295.1. Classification (NCBI taxonomy): domain Eukaryota; kingdom Metazoa; phylum Chordata; class Actinopteri; order Siluriformes; family Clariidae; genus Clarias; species Clarias macrocephalus. The sequence goes on along the minus strand of JAAGKR010007354.1, from coordinate 33,815 downwards.
AGAGTTTTTCAAATTCCTCGTGTATTGTGTGATAGACAGGATCCTTTAGCACAGCATGACAATATACTTCTTACTATACTTGTTCTTCTACTTCACTTTTACACTGTAAACCCGATTAAGTTGGCAAAACTTAAACTTTAATACATTATGTAAACAGAACTATCAATATTTGAATTCGTTGCAAATTAAGTAAATTCAATCCAGCGCGGGAATCGAACCCAGGTCTTTCATGTGGCAGGCGCAGCACCTACCACTGAGCCACCAGAGCTCTTCAGATTTAAATTGCTGGAACTTTGAGGTGACACTTACTGTTACTGTTACTTAAGTACTTATGATTACTTAAATTATCAAATGTGTTCAGCTAACTTTAAATTAATACAAATAGGATTTGAGAGTGTTATATATACATACATATACACACACATATAACATGTAACACGGGCAGCACTTACGTATTTAATAACTTATTAAAATAATCTTTATTAAAGTTTGAAATTCTCCATAACCCTCTAATAAAAGCTCTTGCTCCGCTTGAGAAAAAAAAAGAGCTGCTCGTTTGCCATTTCGTCAACCAATCGCAGGGGTTGTGATCAGTGTTTCTGTTGATGCATATCGCCTTTTAAACAAACACACGAACGCGCAATAATCCTAGACATCTCAATCCAGCTATACTAATAATCAACATCAGGTGTGCCCGAAGAACCGAATTAGAACGATGATCTCATCTTAGATCTGTCAATTCATCTCGGATGTTTCAAGCGACGTACGAAGAACGAACCCCTGGTTCTCAAGGACACCTGGCCTAATTGTTTTCCAATTATCCCTGCCCTACCCACTGCAGATGTGTTCAGTCAATCAAAAGTGGTATAAAGATATCATTTCTGATGAGATTGGAGTGGGGGAGGGCAAATCGTCAGTGCGTTTGGTAGGGCAAGAAGAGTTTGGAAACATGCAGAGAATGAATAAGTATCAGTTATATATGCATCAGTTCTAGAATAAGGGCTAATTGTTGCAGGGTTTGGTGGTGCAAGTGTAGGATCAATTTTAAAGCCTTTTAGATGTTTTGATATATGAAACAGCTAAATGTATATAAACTTTGTTTTGGTGTATTTTCTACACAGGTGATAACAGACTTCATGACCATGATCATCAGTATCAAGGTGGTAATCCATACCCTAGGTTAGCCAGCGACACTATGAGACACATGTGCTTCTGATGCTGATTAATTTTTTGTTTTTTCCTAATGTCTACATATCCTAAAAAATTTCAGTGATTTACTGTATTAATAATTTACACTACCATAACATTAACTATTTTTGTGCAGGTGAGGTAAGGCACAATGATCACCGACAAGGATCAGAAAGGAGACTACCAGAGTTATCACCTATGGCCTCAGCTTCCAACAGAAGAAGTAAGTAATGCTTTATGGTGGTGCATTTTGCATAATGAATTTGTGTCATTCCGGTCTGTATGAAAAATATGATTCTTCGGTATATAATACTTTGATCACTTCGATATATTTTATAATTAAGTAAGTATTAATCAGCAGTAAGTAGGGCAGGTATAGTTGGAAAGCAAGCAGGGGCGTTGCATTCGACACGCTAATATAATATGCCTACGATAATATGGCTACAATACTTGTCTAGGTTGAATTGGTCATTTGTAACAGGTGGCACCAGAACCTCAAGAAGTGCTTACCCCATGTCAACTGCAATAATCAAATATTATATGTGGTGTGTTTAAAAGCCTAGCCAGTAAAATAAAATGCATATTACAGCGAAGTCATTAATGCATTCATAGTTTGCTGTCAAGGTTTGTTAGAACTACAAGTGTTTGTTATTTAATAGTATCGAATGACAATAATGATACCAGTGTTTTTGCTGGCTGTCAATTCAGTCTTGCACTTAAGTTTTCATGACCTTTATTCTCTCCATTAATTAGCAGGCAAACAAGACTGCGAAATGGTTTATAAATAAACTGCCAAGCCTAATGTCCTGCATAAACACAACGTGTCACATTTCAGAAATTTAAGTAGTAATGTGTAGATGTTTAACATATTAATGTACTGACTTTTCTTCCAGGATTCCAAAGGAAGGTGTTTGCAATGTAGTTTGACTTAAAAGAGGAACTTCAGCGAGTAGCTGCCCTTGTGGACCCTGGCAACACTTCATCTATAAAGAGACTGGATTTGGAGAGTGACCTGAAATCCTTTGAAGAGTCTATCAAAGATGAAGAGAAGAAATCAATCTGCATAAGTTTTAAATGTGACAAAAAGAATGTGCCCTTTTTAAAATATCATACTACAGATTGTGGTGTCTGATAATTGATATTGACTTTGCATGTAAATTTTCCTGAAGGTGCAGTAATCCTGAGTAATTTCTTTCACAGAATCATGTTGAATGCCTATTGAAATTCAATATAAGGTGTGGTTTAGAGCTAACTCCTTATACAATATAATTCAAGATATTTTTGGCCTTATGACGTGAGATTTTTTAGTATTTATGTCATTTTTATTGGTACCTTTTATCTATTCAAGGAATGTTGTCTAAAAGACCACAGAAATGTCCTGTTCACTTCCCCATAGTTATGGGACTTTCTCAACCGCAGTGGTTTTGAAGGGGAAGGGGACATGCTGTTTTTTCATTAACCTAACACATTTAATGCAGAACATCTTTTATTAACAAAAGATTATTCAACAGTAAAATGTAATGCAATGCATGTTGATTACTTTTCCCCCCTAATGCTTCATTAATGAAACAGATAATGTTGTTCCGAGACGTATTTTTAATTTAGTTGTAGGGTCATAAAGACATTTTTTTCAAATCATGTACAGTGGAACCTCGGATTGCGAGTAACGTGGTTTACGAGTGTTCCGCAAACCGAGCAAAGATTTTAAATATTTTTTTATTCGGAAACCGAGCAAGTATTAGTTTACGAGCACCGAGTCACACATGCGACTCTTATTTTGACACCGAGCGTCACTCTCTCACCTTACCCCCCTCCCACCTCCCCTTTCCTCCCTCCCCCCATGGCTTCGCAAACACAAACTCTGCTCGTGCGCGCGCAATTTGACACTGAAACACACACACACACGCACAGACGCTCTCTTGCCTTTTCACCCCTCCTGGCTTCACAAAGACACAGAAACTCTGCTGTGTCGCGATTCTTTTCAAAGGTAAGGTGCTGGTTTATTTTTTAATTTTTTATTTTTTTTACTTTACAGCAATGATTCCCTTAGTATGCGCTCACGCCTGGTCAGAGAGATTTCTTTTTTTTCCTGTTAAAACGGTGTTTCTGTGTTTGTATGTGTGTCCGTTTGTGGTGAAACTTAAGTGATTCCTTTAATATGCGCTCGTGCCAGTCTCGCTTTTTTCCGTTAAACCGGTGTTTCCGCTGTGTTTATGCGCTTGTTGTGAAACTTAAAAAGTGTGTCTGTTAATATAGGCTCATGTCAGTCTCAGAGAAATTTCTTTTTTTCCTGTTAAAATGATGTTTCTGTTGTGTGTGTGTGTGTGTGTGTGTGTGTGTGTGTGTGTGTGTGTTTATTGTGAAACTGTTGTGAAAAAGCGAGGTGGGGAGAGGGAGGAGGAGTGTTACTGTGTAAAACGAGGCGAGGGAAGGGGCTAATTCCACACACACACACACACACACACACACACACACAGCACGTGCGCGCACCAAGGGAAACACTTATCTGTCAGGATTTATTTGTACTTTTTTTAAAGATAAAGTGCAGATTAATTTGTTTTATTTTAATTTTATAGATTGTATTAATTATTTTTATGTATTTATTTTTGGGGGCTGTGGAACGAATAATTTGAGTTTTCATTATTTCTTATAGGAAATGATGATTTGGTTTAAGAGTGTTTTGGAATACGAGCCCACTTCCGGAACGGATTATGATCGTCATCCAAGTTTCCACTGTACCTACAATTTTGCCTTTTTTTCTTTTTTTAATATTCACTTCCCTCAGATGCAGTGAAAAGATGGAGCCCAAATGCTACTGACTCCGAGATTGAGGTAGCAATGGCAGAACATCTGAAACATGCTCAAGGAAGAGCTGGGGGTGGCGGATATAAGAAATGAGGCATTAACAGCTGACGGCAATAATTGAGCGTTCGTGTTCTTTTTGTTCTTGTTTACTTGATGTTACTCTATTACTGCGTGGGTATATGTTTCACTTTAGCACTTAATCAAGTTCACCTGTGTCTTCCTTATGTATCTCTCTATTTATACCAGCCGGTCCCGCAAATCTTTGTCTCTTCACTGTTTGTTCTTCGTTGTGGTGTGTATGCGTGTGCCATTCATTGTTTCTACCTCCTAGGACTGAGCCGAGGCTGTAGAGTCGGTCGAGCTTCCTTTCATTGGAGATTCTCAGTTAAAAGGTCAAGTCCAAGATCGAAGCACTCTCACTCCTTTGGCTTTCCTGTTTCCAGCCAGAGAGGCTGATTCCTTCCAGGACTTTTGTTGACTCACCACGCTCGCCTGCAGTGGGCTTTTTGTTTTGTTTCAGTTTGTTGTTTGTGACATATGACATATTTGTGTGCTTTGGCATAGAGCCCGTGTTTGCGCAGGTGACGAAGGACATTGTGCAAGAAGAAAAAGATTAAAAGAAAAACGGTTAACGAATTGAACCCTGCGTCTGCCTCTTGCTCCAGCATGACCGATGAACAGACCTTCCAGGTCGCAGGAGGGACTCCACCTCTCCGAGGATGATGCGCCACTGTCACGAGCCGTCAACGACATCGCTTTTAGTGTCAGCCAGCTCGTGTCTGCCCGATCGCCATCAATGAATGCAAGATTGTGCCTGTACTGTGGGGGGGGGAAGCATCGCGTTAACACCTGTCTTCTGTTACACGTAACCCAACACGCACAACCTTGCACTCATCAACTTTTTTGTTTAAAGGCACACATTTCATTTAATAATCACTGTCTGTCTGTCTGTCCTCTTGTAGATTCCGGGTCGACTGGCAACTTCATCTCGTCCTGTGTGATTTCCTCGCTGCAAGCTCCTGTGTCGAAGCTTCCATACCCGATATCAGTAAAAGCTCTGGATGGTCAGAAATTAGCACAGTCATCCCTTGAATTAATGTCAGCGCCCCTACGGTTAACTTTTCCCGGTCATACAGAGGAACTGATTATTATTATTTTTTTTTGTACAGTAAGTACAAATGGATCAGTCCATTGTGCTGGGTCTACCCTGGCTCAGCTCTCACAATCCCAATTTTGATTGGGCAAAATTACGCATTATCTCCTGGTCCCCTAGATGCGCTACATTATGTACACCGCCGGCATTGACGGTCCAAACCACAACCATCGAGAGACCAAACGCCCAAATCAGTCACTGTACCATCTGAGTATGTGCAATTTAAGTCCCCCCCCCCTCACCATCCGTGGGACTGCGCGATAGAGCTCTTGCCACGGAAAACACTGCCTTGTGCGCATATTTATCCATTGTCCATGGAGGAAACCTGGGCCATGGAGAAATATGTAAGCGAGGCTCTCCAGCAGGGGCTCATCAGCAGGTCCACGTCTCCAGGTTTTTCTTTTTTCTTTGAAAAAAAAGGTAGGGGTTTACGCCTCTGTATTGATTACTGCGGTCTCAATGCGTTAACCGTCAAGTATAAGCACCCACTGCCCCTGGTACCGGCGGCCATCGACCAACTCTGAGGCCCATCTTTACTAAACACGACCTCCGCAGCGCGTATAACCTCGTTTGTGTGCGTAAAGGCGATGAGTGTTTACGCACGGTGTTTTCTTGGGGTTGCCAATTTCTATCGGCGGTTTATTCTGGGCTTCAGTCAAGTGGCAGCACCGCTCACATCTCTATTCGAGTTTCCTCCAGAAGTGCGTAAGGCGTTTCAGCATCTAAAAACTGCTTTCACCACGGCGCCTATTTTAAAACTACCAGACCCGGGGAAGCCCTTTATAGTGGAGGTTGATGCGTTGGAGGTAGGTTTAGGAGCAGTGTTGTCACAATGCCAGGGCAATTCAGAAAAACTCCACCCTTGCACTTTTTTTCTTCGTAAACTAATACCTGCCGAACGCAACTATGACATCGGTAATCGCGAACTGCTGGCAGTAAAGGCGGCGTTAGAGAAGTGGCGGCACTGGCTGGAGGGAGCTAAACATCAGTTCACCGTGCTCACAGATCATCAAAATCTGGAGTACATCCAGCAAGCGAAAAGGCGAAATTCTCGTCAAGCCCGATGGGTGCTGTTCATGTTTTTAATTTAAGATCATGTATCGCCCTGGTTCAAAGAATAAAAAAGTAGATACATTGACCCGTTATTATCTGCCACCAGAGCAACCATTGAATCCAACACTGAGCATTCCGTGGTCACACATTGCTATGGATTTTCTAACGGATCTGCCAGTGTCAAAAGGGTACATGACCATATGGTGGTCGACCGATTTTCCAAGGGATGTCAATTCATCCCGTTTAGTTCCCAGGTAGCAGGAAGCTTATTCGATACTGTTTCGTTGCTATGGCATCCCCGGAGGATATAGTTTCAGATCGTGGTCCCCAATTTATCGGCAGAGTCTGGAAGGCTTTTTTTTCAGAAATTGGGGACCACTGTTAGCCTCACGTCGGGCTACCACCCTGAGTCTAATGGGCAGGCAGAGCAGACTTTCCAAGAACTCAGGAGATACCTCCGAGCATACTGTAGCAGTAGACAACACGAATGAGCAGACTGCTTAATCTGGGTGGAATATGCGCAAAATTTGTCACGTCACTCCGCAACCGGCCTCACGCCGTTTCAGTGTGTGCTCGGGGCATCAGCCACCGCTCTGTCCCTGGGATGCCACTCCCACCGATGTACCCATGGTGGATCAGTGGTTTAAGAAAGCGGAGACAGTATGGGAGAATGCGCACACAAGGATCTCCCAAGCAGTTCGTCGTTTCAAAAAATATGCCGATAGACGACGAAGGGAAAGTCCTCCGCTCCAGGTAGGCGATCGGGTATGGCTCTCGACACGGGACCTTCACCTCCATCTCCCTTGTCGTAAGCTCACCCCCAAATACATTGGTCCATTCCCTATCCTTGCTCAAATAAATCCTGTGTCTTTACAGCTCCGCAATTATATCCGCATTAATCCTGTCTTTCATGTTTATCTTCTCAGGCTGGTGATTCTGGGGCCATTAGACGAAGGCACAGTGCAGCCTTCGCTCCCTGGGGCTGTGGAAATAGAGGGCACCCCCGCGTTTAGAGTGAAACCTAGTGTGTCTGCGTGGGTATATGTTTCACTTTAGCACTTAATCAACCCTTAGGAGACAAGATGGCGCCAGTGAGGTCGGCTGCCGTCACGACTGCTCCGACCTACTTTAACTTGTTTTTGCTTTTTAAGTTAATTTTCGATAACTTTAAACCGGGTAACTCACCACCATGTGAGTGCATTAGGTACAATAGAGATACTCTTATTTCTATTGGTTTACAATGTACTCACAATTCGACGTTTTTAACTCTGGATCCGACCTGGCCGAGTGAGATCCTGAGGGAGAACAAAGGACGCGACGCGAAGCGGCGACCCCGAGGGAAACGAGCCGGCATCAGGAACAGGCTGAGAGCCCGTGCACACCGCATACCTCTGCCTAGCATCCTGCTCGCCAACGTCCAGTCACTGGAAAATAAGCTTGATGACCTCAGGGCCAGGATAAAGTTCCAGAGAGACATTCGGGACTGCAATCTCCTCTGCTTCACCGAGACATGGCTGAACCCAGCGGTGCCGAACCACGCCATTCAGCCGGCCGAGTTCTTATCGGTTCACCACATGGACAGGACACGGGAATCAGGGAAGACAAGGGGAGGCAGCGTGTGTTTAATGGTGAACAGCAGCTGGTGCAATAGCGCGAGCGTTGTTCCTCTCGCATGCTCCTGCACACCCAACCTGGAACTTCTGTCCATCAAGTGTCGTCCTTTTTATCTTCCTCGGGAGTTTACATTGGTCATAATCAGCGCCGTTTATATTCCACCACAAGCGGACACGGACACTGCCTTATGCGAGCTGCATGAGGCTCTCACACAGCACCAGACACAACACTGGGACGCTGCGCTTATTGTGGCGGGGGACTTTAACAGTGCCAACCTCAAACGCACAGCACCAAACCTTTATCAGCACATTACCTGCCCGACCAGGAGTGAAAGGACACTGGACCACTGTTACACATCAGTTAAGGACGGCTACAAGGCGCAATCTCGTCCACCATTTGGTAAATCCGACCACGCCGCCATCTTCCTCATGCCAAAATATAAACAAAGGCTCAAACAGAAAGTTCCGGTTCAGAGGGAGGTCGCGCGCTGGATGGACCAATCGGTAGCCGCGCTACAGGACGCACTCGATGACGCAGACTGGGACATGTTCCGAAACAGCTCTGATGACGTCAACGTGTTTACGGAAGCGGTTGTGGGATTCGTCTGGAAACTAGCGGATTATACTGTACAAAAAAATGACCATCAGAACGTTTCACAATCAGAAACCGTGGGAGGATAAAAAAACTCTGAGATCTCGCTCCGCTGCCTACAACGTGGGACTTGCGTCGGGGGACATGGACCTGTACAAGACTGTGTCATACAATGTCCGGAAGGCGGTGAAAGAGGCGAAGCAGCGCTACGGGAGGAAACTAGAGTCACAGCTCCAACAGAGTGACTCTAGGAGCCTGTGGCAGGGACTAAGGACAATAACGGACTATAAAGCACCAACATCCGGTATGACGAACGCGGACATGACTCTGGCAGAAGAGGTGAACATGCTCGCTTCGAGGCTGCAGCTAAAGACACTAGCGATGCTTATGCTAGCGCCGTTAACGGCTACAGACAGGAAGTTACTGCCAGTACCGGAACCGCGTTTATCATCTCCGAGCAAGACGTGAGGAGAGCCTTCAGGAGAGTGAACACCAGAAAGGCAGCAGGACCAGACGGCATCTCAGGTCGAGTCCTCAGAGCCTGCGCAGACCAGCTTGCACCTGTGTTCAGAGAGATATTCAATATCTCCTTATCTCAGTCGGTGATCCCCACATGCTTCAAAGAGTCCATCATTGTTCCTGTTCCGAAGAAACCACATCCTGCTTCCCTCAATGACTACCAGACTACCAGACACACTGGATCCACTACAGTTCGCGTACCGGTCAGATGATGCTATCGCTCATCTTCTTCATACATCTCTCACACACCTGGACAATCGAAGGGGGAATTATGTTAAAATGCTCTTCATCGACTACAGCTCAGCATTTAATACCATATTTCCCTCCACACTCACCACCAAGCTGGAGCACCTGGGACTCAGCTCATCTCTGTGTCAGTGGATCTCCAACTTCCTAACTGGCAGACCACAGGCTGTAAGGATGGGTGGACATGTCTCAGTCTCCCTCACGCTCAGCACTGGAGCACCACAGGGTTGTGTTCTGAGCCCTCTACTGTACTCTCTGTACACACACGACTGCGTAGCCTCTACTAACTCCACCACCATCATCAACTTTGCTGATGACACTGTCGTTGTGGGCCTGATCACTGACGATGAGACGGCCTACCTGGAGGAGAATGAAAATCTGGAGCACTGGTGCCAGAGGAACAATCTCTTTCTAAACTTCAGCAAGACGAATGAGTTGGTAGTAGACTTTAGCACAAAGCAGGAGAGGAACCACCAGACCCCTGTCATCAACAACAGCCCAGTGAAGAGAGTAGACCGTTTCAAATACCTCGGTGTCCACATCAAACAGGACCTGTCATGGTCCTGTCACATCAACATCGTGGTGAAGAAGGCCCGACAGCGTCTCTACCACCTCAGGCGCTTGAGAGACTTTAGACTGCCCTCCAAGGTGCTCAGGAACTTTTACTCCTGCACCATAGAGAGCATCCTGACGGGAAACATCACAACCTGGTTCGGGAACAGCACCATGCAGGACGGACGAGCTCTACAGAGGGTTGTGCGATCAGCTGAGCTCCCTGACCTGCACTCGATCTACAACAAGCGGTGCTGGACTAAGGCCAGGAAGATCGTGAAGGACCTCAGCCACCCCAGCAATGGACTGTTCTCTCTGTTGAGGTCAGGAAAGCGATTCTGCTTCCTGAAGGCCAATACAGAGAGACTGAAGAGGAGCTTCTACCCGCAGGCGATACGGTCTCTCAACCAGCACACCAAACAGTACTGACTGACGCACTTTACACACCCACACTCATGCTTCTTGCACTCTCTCTGGACTCTTGGGACAATCATTGCACACCCTTCACACTACATTTCTATTTATTCTATAGCACAATTCACTTTAAATACAGTACACTTTACAGCATACTTGCACACCCCCTGGACATCCCTATTTATACCCCATATTTTTCTTTTTTCATATTTTGTCCACCTAGGTACACCTAGGCTCTCTTATATTCCTTATATTGTATATATATTTTTCTACATTTACTCCCAGGTTTTTCTTATTCTCTTATATTTTCTTATATTTTTCTTATTTTTTATTTTCTTATATTTTTCTTATTGGATATATATTTTTTTACTTTATATATATATATATATATATATATATATATATATATATATATATATATAATTATTTTTATTCTTAGTTAAATCTATTTCTACTTTCTTTGTTGTATTCATTTCGTGTATATAGTTTTAAATAGTCTTTATTCTGAGGTCACAGGCAGTCGCCTAAGCATTTCACTGCATATCGTACTGTGTATGACTGTGTATGTGACAAATAAAATTTGAATTTGAATTTGATTTGAATTTGAGTCGGCGGACCCGCTGGCGGGTCCACTTGCATTTTTTTCTGGTAACCGCGAAAAGAATTTAAAATACTGTCATTTTTGATCCTACATGTAAGTGTATTACATAATTTGAATCTGTAAATGGGTCTACTTTTATTGATGAACACTCACAATAACCACAAAACATTGTGCTTTTGTAAAATAAAAAATATATCTATAGAAAGCTTAAAGGGTCTACTTTTAACTGATGCAAGTTATTTTCTCAACAAACATTCTCAGTTTATGTAATAGGTGTGAAACCAAGGAGAGGCACAGAATTTCTCTCGCACTTTATTATCCGATAATGAACTGAGGCAGGACACGCCCACACGCTATTCACAGAGAAAACAGTCCGGGTAATCTACAGCCGAGGCCACGCCCCCCAGACACCGGCTTGAAAAAGCACAGCCCGGCTTGAATACACACGCAGTTTACACACAGATTCAGTGAATTTTGGCGCGCTACACAGCCGACGAAGCTCTTCAGATGATTTTGGACAATGAGGAAGAATTTATCTTTTCCTCAGAAGAAGATTACAACTCCGACGACGAACGGGAGCATTTTGAACAGAGAATAGATCCAGAAGAGGATTTTCAAACAAGCTGTTACGACAATGGGTAAGTTATTAAGTCTTGTATAATTCTTATTCTGTTAATATAAAGCTAATATTACATTTTCCTTACTTCGGCTAGCCTATGTGGAACTTTGTCTTTCAATGTCACGTACATGGTTTACGTCAGCATGGTAATCATGCTAACATGCTGCTTTATGTAGCTTAGCACAAACATGTTGGTTCAGGTGGCTAAGCTAATGCCTTATGGAGTTTACAGATGTTTGTAAATGTTCCAATGTATTTCACCTCGTTTTGGATAGCTTTAGATTATGGTTGCTAATATTTATTTGGCTCAGTTTAGTTTAGCTTATGACACTCCTATCGGTAATGTTATTTAGCTCAAGCATGTTGGCTACAGCTGGCTAAAATAATGCTTTATGCAGCTAAGAGATGTTTATGAACATTTTCTGTGGTGTAAATCTTCACAATAGCTTTAGTTTAGCAGATATTTACAATGTCTGCTCAGGTGTAAATGTTTAGAATGTGTTAAATGTATATGTAAAACATGCCTGGTGCATGGCATCATGCTAATGTCTCCGGTGTAAATGTTTGAGATGCACTACATGGTCTGTGGCCCATCAACAGATATTTGTCCAGCCTATTGTTATCTATGCTCATGTTTTAAAACTTGATTGAATTATGTTAGCAGAGTAATATGTTTCCTCCAAAGATATCAGTATGCATTTTTGGGGCCTCTCTGTATAATTTTTTTCGTTTACTTGGAACAATACAGACTGACAATTTTTTTTTTAATTTTTTTTAGGAATGTCTGCATCACCCTTGCCTTCACCAACACCTCGCACCGGGACACACAAGCGACGTTCAGTTTTGAAGGCAATCGAGAATCATACTGAATAAGTGCGCACACACACACACACACATATATATATATGTGTGTGTGTATATGTATATGATGATGTACATTAGTTTCTTTTATTGTGTTACCAGCATGCTCATCTGTTGTTTTTTTTTGTTTTTGTTTTTTTTTCCCAAAATAGTTGTGACAGTGAAAATGATCAGCCGCCTGTCCCCAAAAAAGCAGAGGCAAACAAGCAGGCAAGATGCAGACAAAATCATGGAAAACACAGACTGATGACACAGTTCCACAGATTCTGCGATTCCTGCCTGCACGGGAACCTGGACCTCACCTGCCGTCTGCTAACTCCTATTCTCCCATGAGTCTCTTCAAACTTTTTTTTTTTTTTTAAGAGAACGCTGTGTCAACTCTTTGACACAACAGAAATGCTCAGGCTGCCAAGGCAACTACGAAGGGACGCAAATATAAATGGACAGACGTCAGCATCACTGAGATGTACCCCTACACTGGATTCCTATTTTACATGGCCGTGGTGAAATTGTCCTCTATCACAGACTACTGGAGACAGAACAGTATTTTGACAGTACCTTTTCCAGCTACCGTCATGTCAAGGGACAGATACCGGACAATAACTTGGAATGTGCACATGAGTCACCCAGATGCAGACAAGAAGAATGACAGGAAGAGGGGCACATCCGTCTGTTCAGGGTTAAACCTCTTATGGACACTATCTGTCATGCTTGCAAAGCTATCTATCTTCCCAGAAGAAATTTAGCTGTGGATGAGAGAATGGTGGCCTGTAAAGCACACACAGGAATGACGCAGTACATGAAAGCCAAGCCAACTAGATGGGGCTTCAAGTTGTTTGTTCTTGCTGATTCTTTAAATGGATACACTATGGATTTTTGTGTACACAAGAAAGTCCATGGTCTGTGGGAAAGTTGTTCCATCATATGATGCTGTGATGTCTCTCTTGGACTGTAAAGTTTTAGGTTCAGGGTACCATGTGTACATGGACAATTTCTACACAAGTCCAAAGCTCCTAAAAGACTTGCTTACCATGAAGTTTGGTGCATGTGTGACTTACAGAGGCAACAGGAAGAACTGCTCTCGGAATGCAGATAATTCACTGTCTAAAAAGTCTGCCAGGGGATACGTCAGGTGGATTTGAGATCTTGTATTTGTGAAGTGGATGGACACCCGAGAAGTATGTTTGCCCTACCATCCATTCTGCTTATACAGGAGATACTGTGCAGAGGAGGGTGAAATTACAAGGTACATGGACTACAAAGACATTTCCATGTCCTGCACCTGTGACTGCGTACAACCAGCACATGGGGGGCGTTGACCTGTCTGATCAGCTGTTACAGTAC